>JANSTQ010138330.1:0-13249 GCA_026167885.1 Bergia puertoricense
CGATCTGGGGGAGGGTGGCGGGTAGGGGGTGAAGCAATCAAAAGTCGTTCGATTTTTCTTTGGCGTCGCTCTCTTCCAGTTTTTATATCCGTATTGGGCCTTTTTTCAGCAATTTTTATTAATTTGGATATAAGTTAAGCTCCCTGTGGAAAAGATGCCTCCTTCGCAGCTGTGGATCCCTCCCTGTAGGCGCAGTATACTCTTAAAAAAGTTTACCTTATAATGAACTCGTAGGCCGAGAAGCTGCGCCAGAAACGAGCGAGTAAAGTGTGCCTTCACATTCTGCCGCCTGGTTGAGCCTTGCGCAGACTCGTACAAGCACTTGCCCACAATGCGGCCAGCAAATTCATAATACTTGAGCTTCTGGCGAGCCGGTCGTCTAGGATTTGGGTGAACCTGAAATAAAAAAAGGGCTTCTTTGGTCAAAGATTTAGCCATAGTTCCTGTAGATTTCAGGTGAGTAAACTTAGGAACAACATTTAAAGAAAAATTAAGATTTTTTTACTGATTAAAGCTGACGTTTTCAATAAAAATAAACAATAATTACACGAGGATGGTGCAGAATAATTCTCATGTTTATGGCTTACGCGAAGTTATTTACCTTCACTTAGAAACGACAAACGGTAAACGCCGCAAATTAGTGTGGGGAAATCATGGCCACGTGGTCACCTCTGCCCTTTGCCGTTGACGTAAACGCAAAGCTAAATCTCTCTAATGGCAAATTCCTGAGTATCCCACTCCCAAAATATTCGGCATTGATTTTTTAGTCTCTCAGGTTGTATAAGGATTCTATAAACAGGCATCTCGAGGACCCTTAAAATATTGATAAGTCAATATTATCACATAAATATAGATAAAATACCAAGGTTTCTCTATTTCTAAAATGTCATAGTCATACGTACGCAGTGAAGATATCATTGTTCTCTTTACGTGTGAAGATTCGGGCGCTGAGTGTAATAGAGAATGAATGAACCTCGCGTGTTGTTTGTTTCGTTGCCAATGCAAAGCAGACCGCGCGAGTCTGGTTTCTAGTTATTTTAGGCACCAGGACCCCCAAATTCTTTTTCCTACACGGTCAGTTTCCGAGTTTTCCCGAAGCAATCCGAAGTTTTGTACAATTTGAAAAATTGATGTTCAAGCTGTTCTAGGTGGGCTAACAAGGATATCTTAACATCTGTACCATGGTACAGATGAAAAATTGATGGGTAAGACTAGTAATGAGAATTAACAACTCATCATTTGGCACTTTTGGAAGCATACCATTGCCTGAGGGTCATCCTTGTTGAAGCGCATAAAGAACTTGTTTTCATGAGAAAACAGTGCCACACAAAGCAGCTCGAACCACTCTCGCCGAACGCCTCCCCAATCAAGACCTGCATATGAAGGGAACAAAAACTGCTAGAAATTATTCGAATATTTTTTTTACTTACACTAGCATGCAGAATATTCTGGTCAAGGAACAAACTGTTTTAGATTTAAGCCCAAGCTGAAGTAAAATTCGTTGAACAAGATATCACATGTTAGCATGAAAAACTGTTCAAAACTACAGACTTAGTGTTATTTTGTGAACATTTTAACCATTGCTCGAAAAACTTTTTGTTTTATCAACAAACCCATAACGTCCTAAATACGCTTTTACTTGATAGCTTGCAAGATGACCTTAGCAAACGGCTACACATTAACAAACCCATGCAAATATACGCGCAGAAACATACGAACACAGCCACTAATTCTTGCACACACAAGCATGTGCGTATCCATCATAACAATAGACTGCGAGCACATAAACATCAGCGGTGAAGCCGCCAGTGAGTCAGCAAACAATAGCAGCTTTGCTGTTTGTCCATTTGATTTTTTCTGGGGAAAAGGAAGAGACTGCTCGCAGTCTGTCATGACAAATAAGTTGTACACAGAGAAGTCCAGACTCGTGAACATACTTATATACCTTTACACAGACACACACACACACACACACACACACACATACACAGAAACATGCACGGCAACATAAATATACACACATTTACAATCACATATATATATTGTTATAGACAGGCAGACATACATACACACATTTATAAATGCATTATACAGCATTTATCTATAGTTAAATACCTAGTTCACACCTAAAATTAGACTGAAAACTCACTTGGTAAAAGAATTATCTATATATTCTTAGGGGATAAAATAGTTTCATAAATTTAAAATGGCACAAGGTTTATTTAAAAACTAAGATTCTCTGTTATAAGCATAGGTTGCACTGTTTTGCTCCGCTGTGTATGCTTTCGCACTTTTCAGGATAAGCAAACCAAACCAATCACAAACACAAACACAAACACAAACACAAACACAAACACAAACACAAACACAAACACAAACACAAACAAACAAATACTTACACACACTGACTATACAGACAGTCTGGAGAAATACCTAGACACACACACACATACACACACACAGACACACACACACAAATATAAACAAACTCCTATTTTTAGAGCTAATGACTACAATAATAATGTTATCCAAACCTTCCTCTCCCGTAAACTTAATGTTAAACTTGCGGCACCAGTCACTTGTGTACAGAGACTTACAGGCTTGATACGACTGAAGTGAATAAAGGAATAGACAGTGTGTTGGATACATAAGGAAGTATTAAAATATACTAATGGTAAAATATTAATACGTAATTTACAAGAGCGCATCAGTGAACACCAAGACACCTCCAAATTCTCCGAACCTGCTCGACATCTCTCATCAAATCCCAACCACTCGTTCACGTGGAAAGTCATCACTCCCTCTCATTCCTGGACCTTACGTCGCATCCTCGAAGCTTTATTAATTGCTAAACTCCGCCCCGATCTGAACAAACAAGCACAAAGCTTCCCTTTGTCCCTCTTCCTCTCGGGAATCTGAAAGTTGAGCAATTTTGCCTTCAAAAATGGTCAGTGAACTGGGTATGGATTTATTGTGTGTGACGTCCGTTTGTGTGCTCAAGTTTGTTTTCGCCATTTGATTTTTTAGTCGATAAGGTGAAATTCCGAGAGATAATGGTGCAACTCTTATTGTTCGGTGCACCAGCAACGCATGACGCTCTCCTTTCTTTTTATCGGCCATATTTGCCTGAATTATATCAAACAAACTGACGTCATGGCCGCGCGATTCAAATGCCTTTTGTGAAGGTAAAATAGCACAACTTTCAGAATTCAGCGCTTGTAAAATCTGTAGTTTTTGTCATAACTTTCTTAAACTTTGGAACTGTGTATTTCAAACAGTATATTTTAAAATTATGCCGAAAAAAATTTTGCTTCATAGCCACTTTAAGTTTTTCAGCAAGCAAATCGTACGGATGATCTGTTTTATACGGTAATTAGGTTGAATTTGTTCTCACTTGTCTTATTATCATGTTATCAGTGATCACGTCGGAATACAAAACTATAAATTGGTTGTAAAAATACACTGAAACGTGATAGAAGTGATTGATCAAAGGCCTGTTTGGTTGATTGAGATGTTTTCTTCTAAAATGCCTTGGACAAATAGCAAAAATTTGAACTGCTGAGAAAGATAAACCTGGATGAATCATACAGCCATGAAATAACCCCATTCAGAAAACATCAACAAACATAGTGGCCAATAGCAACTAAGTGCAGTAAAACTGAGCCACTACTGAAAGGAGTTATAGGACCTATCCGCATATATTTCATGTACTGTATAACTGGGTTGTTACTGAAAAAAAAATACATGTATACAAAAAATATTATCTTCGTCAAGGAATTCCAGGGCCTTGAGTAGTAACTCTCCTAATCCAAGGAAATCAAAGACAAACCCTGCTTATATAAAAAAACAAAGAGCACTCTTAGCAGCAACTCGACTGTACTTACACTTTCAAGTAAACTAGAACGTTTAATCTTCATCCGAAGTTCACTGCTTGTTCTTCTGTCATGGTAGGCAAGCAACTCCTGGAAGAAATAGTTTTGCTTATCCGCAAAACTTTCTGATCCACCTTAAGTCAAAAATAAGAAAATACAATGCATCAATTGTTGATGAAACAAAGTGTATTGATAAAAGTTCCTTGTGATAATCATCAGAGAGGTTAACTTTGACATGATGTAACCAGAGGCAGGCGTAAGAGAAAACGAGAAAGAAAAAACCAAACTGCTCCGAGCGGGACTCTAACCGATGACACCCTGATGACATGACAGGCACCCTAACCAACTGAGCTAATGAGGCAACCACAACGGTTGAGGGAGAACGAAATCAACCCAAGACAAGTATGGCAATCCCAAACCCAATCACTGTCTCTGGTTACATGTACATCCTAGTATGTCAGAGTTAATCTCTCTGATGATGATCACATTGTTCGAAACATGCATGCTTATATCTATTGATGATCTAAAATAATATTTCCTTCTCTCTTGCTCAATAAGTAGCTGTGGAACTCCTAGGGCTGGGACGAAGGCTAAACAAAAACATTTAAACTGGGTTCGTTGGGGTTTTCGAACGAACCTTTGAACCTTCGTTTCAGGAAGTACTTTATAAAACACTCTCGATCTCAGGCTTCAACTTACAAAAAAACGATTACTGTATGCCGTGCACGACCACCCACCGTATTCACCCTACACTAAGCAGCGCAGTCTGAGACACAAAATGAATCAAATTATCAGTCAGAAACTGCAACTTTTTCCAGCTTTTTCCGGCTTTTGATAACTTAAAACTGTCAGGTTTAAATTCAAGTTTCTCAGAAATTTGGGCATTTTTGTCGAAATATTCCGTTGTTTTGTATAAATTTAAAACTACTGACCAAAGAAACGAAGGTTGACAAAAACCTTCGAAGGCAACGTGAACGAAGGAAGGTTCGTCCCAGCCCTAGGAACTCAATATGTCTAATCGACACTCGACAAATGGTCAGCTGAGGATCAGTTGTATTGGTAATTGAAGAGTTGGTATGAGTGTTCGTTTGTCCAAGTTTAAATTTGACACTTTCGACAGTGAAATGAATTTTCAGGGGGAAGGGGGATGGGCTTCCAGCTTAATTAAATTAACAGGCAGTACAAAAGTTTAAGGTTATTGTCTTGGTAGTTTTCAACGTTTTTAGGGAATCTGTTCTTGGTCTTCGCCACTTTTTTAGGATATCGTTCAGATGCTGTTTCTCAGTGTTTAGATAAAGGAGTGACAAATGCCGATCAAGATAAGGCCAAAATCTTTGTAAAAAATAAGACAAATCGAGTCCTTGACTGAATGAGGGAAAACATAACCTGAAAGAAATTTACAATTTATGCTTTCAAGTAAAATTACAGTATTTCCAGGGTAATATGCGATAGGGTACGGGTTACTCATTCAACTCTAGCGTTTCCAACAACGGAAAAGGAATGAGGCTGAATGATGATTAATGATAGTTAAAGAGCGCTGATGGATTGAAACACCTGAAATGTCTGTTGAGGATGCTAAGTTCAGGAGATCTCAGGTCAAATTTCGGACACCTTGGTCATTTTAAACTTGGAATTTCCCCCGGCAAGGGACTGGATAGATTTACGTACCAATGTTTGAGAGTAACAAGCTTGAAAAAGTGGCCACCAGCACATTTCTGTCCTTACACATGATCGAGAGGGGTTCCTGTGCTCCATCGTCAACAGTGAAAACTGGATATTCATGGTTATCATGAGCTGCACACAGCACAAGCTAAAACCAAAAAGATCAGAAATGACAAATATGACTTATTCGCTTATGCTTCTGATTTTTGTTCTGAAAACAGAAACCACTAAATTGATATTTGATAACTTTTGGTATGAACTGAGCAAACTAAGGTCATGAAAACATTTTTATACGGCTAACGCCAGAGTACTTTGTCTACCGTATTTCGTAATGAACAAAGTTACTCAGCATTTAACAAAATAATATTATCATTCAACTATTGTAATGGAAAGGGACTTGCTACTCTGTTCAATCCTAAATTGTTATTTGTAACTGGAAGTGTTACTGAACTTCATCAACTGCAACTGATTGTTAATTTTCTTGTGTCAATTGGTAAAGAATTTGTAATCAATACAAAACGAAGTCACCTGCCAAGTAATTGGGTGCTGTTCATACATTTACAGTTCACTCAGTCTAATAGACAAACTATAATCATCTCAATCAAATGAGTGCAGATATTTTTTGTACATTATTCCTTATTCCCGGAGTAAGATTGTTCCAGACTTTTATGAGTGCATATCTTACTGAGCTGATGCATAAAGCTGTGAGTGATAATCTAAAATTCATTATCATACTATTTTCAGGCACAGTACTGGTAAGTGTACTGCTTGAGAGATTGTTCTTTATAATTGGATGTAATACCTTTGTCCTTGGACGAACTGGGAAAGTGAACAAATGGCGTGGAAATATCTTCATGTAGAATTCCTTCAGAGTCAGGTGCTACAGACGAGAAACACTCGATAACGTTACTTATCAAAAGCAACTTACTGGTAAGTCCTGCAATATTAGTTTCCTGGAAGTTCATTTAAGAGAGGTTTCTCCCTCTCCACTGAGAAAAGGAGAAGAATAATCTACCGGGAGAGTTGGCAAAAATGGAGATGGAAGAAAAAAAGTTTTTTCTTTTCCTCCTGTCTCTGCTTCCACCAAGCTCCTGACACTTTACTTTGCTTTGTTGGCAAAGTATAAATACATGCAATGCCATTTGATATTGATTTTTTACTACTTTGCATTATGATAGATACTGTACCCAATAGTGATGTAATCTTAGAGGTGTGTTGAGGTTAGCACAGTAGGTAAGATCTCTGACTGCCAACCAGAAGGTTCCAGGTTCAAGCCCCAGCCTGGCTGAGGGTTGAACTTTGGACAACCTTTTCTCGCCACACCATCCGTGGACAGGGACATTAAGTCATTGGTCTAGTCTCCTGTAAAGCTATCTTATGGGACTTAAAAGAGCCCACAAACTACTCAAACAGAAAAGTGGCAGATTCAGACTTTTTGAAAGAGGGGTGAACACTGATAGAAAGCTCTTGAGGTGCGGAAATTCCAGTGTAAAATGACTGAAACCATCAGCTTGGGAAACAAAAAGGGGGGTGCACTGGTCCCCAATGCCCTCCCCTTAGATCTGCCACTGATGGAAGAGTAAGTCCTATGGATGTAAATGTGTTACCCTCAATAAATCAAGTGTCTTTACTTTACTTTATGAAAACTCTATTAGCAAGATTCTACGCTACCCACTGCCTCAGACATCAACTTACCCTGCGCGAAATGTAACAATACACCTTCCTTCTCTTCCTAGAGAGCTCATTACTGGTAGATTCCATGGCAGCGCTCTGTTGGTCTGGACTCCTAGTCCTAGCAGGGAGTAAGGGTGTAGATTGGCTGTTGCTAGGGGTTACAGTCGCTTCAACAGGAAGGAGGTAGGCTTCATACCAAACATTCCAATACCGCTTGCTAACATTCTTCTGGACCTCTTCAGCTTCTTTTTCTGTCATAAACCAAAATTATATTAAATATTTTATAATTATAAATTATAACTGTTTCAATAAACAGTGTTTTGCTTCAGCCTACTTTTCCTAACTTAACTACTGTTTTTCATTGCTAAGTAAATGTAACCTTAAGGTTACTTCATGACTTTTAAGTTAGGCAAGAGTCGTACATGTGACAAAGTTATTGTTGGGCAAAACTATTTGCTAAAATTTGCTTGAAATCTTGATTACTGTACAACTGAGGATCCTTTACATTATACTAGATATCTTTCGTGCTGTCACACAAGCAGGGTTGTCCCTAACGACAAATGGCTGGCAAAATTAACCGGCTACATGTACATGAGTCAATTCTGCTGTCTACTTCTTTGAGGCAAATAATAGCTTATTAAGTTTTGTATCAGTGCCATTTAAATAACCAGCTACTTTTGGAAGTTTGCCGTCTACTCTAAAAGTTATGGGCAACTCTGCACAAGTCATTGCATTATAGAGTAGCAGGAACAGTTTTTCACAGCAAAAAGTTTTTGTAAAAGCACAAGCAGCTTTACTCAATGCAAAATTTTGCTCCAGTAATCACAAATGCAATTGAAGAAGTCGGTGCAAAAACGGCCTAAGTGATGATTTGGGGCCAAAAAATAAAAATAAAAATAAAACTTTGAAATTATGGAATTTTTTGCACCAAACATCTCTTCTACTCATAAAAAATGTCCCACAATGTTTTTTCTGTGAAAATGTGCTTCAAAGCGTATTTGTTGCAGCAGTTTTATTTTCTTCCCCACCCCTCCCCCTTCCTGCATTGTGCTGTCTAGGTTCATGAAGCCTGACTGACACAGGTGTGGTCAGGCAAGCGTGCAATTACAATGACTGGACAGATCGACAATAAAACAGAACATGATATCGAGTACAGTATGTGTTAATAACAAAGTCACGCAGCTTGCCACAATGAGTCCCAGAAAAAAATTTGACAAGGGGTTGCCCCCATCCCAAACTTTTCACGAAAAAACTGAGTCCAAATGGGGCAACAATTCCAGCACTGCTGCAGACTAAATGCTGCAAGACTTTCAAATCTGCTGTCAAATCCCGTGAGAACTCTGCCTTTTCAGCGATTCCTTCATACTTGAGTCTCCCGCTAATGTGCCGACGAGATGGGAGTTTTTCATCAAAAATGAATTGTAAACACTCAGTTCTTTGAGCATCTACAAGTTCTGTGATCACAAGACTTCAAGATGTCTTCACACACTCTCTCAAAGGGCGAAAAATATGGCTATGAGCAATAAAGTTCAGGATTTGCAAAAGTCTCGTGAGTTTATTCAGTTAAATCAAAACAAACTGGTCATTGGAACAACACAAAATCGCATGCTCAGCAAGTCGATCATACGGTAAATAAAATGAAATATTATAACTCTCGAAAACATTTCGATATTATCCAATATTATCCAACATATCCATAACTCAAGATTTTCTTTATAGCTTAGCTCTTATTCACACTGTCTACAACAAATACCTTTCCTCATCACACCTGTCATGAAATTACATTTGTACCTCTGTGTTTTAGATCCCTCACAAAAGGAACCAACACAGTGAAAATTAAAATTTAACAAAGAAATTCAGCAGCACCATCTCAATTCCATGGGGAAATCCTTATGGATGTCTGGGGAAACAGAACAAGAATCAGCAGGTAATATTCTGCCTTTCATCTCATTGGACAATTTCGATCCTCTTTTCCCTTCAAGGTCACAAAGACAACATAATACTAGAGTACTGTTCAACTGCAGACACAGGGATTTAATTTTATATTAAATATATTAAATATTTTATATATACATTTGAAATTTGATTGAAGAGCTCTTAAGTGACAACTTTTGTTTGGGGGGGTGGGGCAGAAAATAGAACTGCTGCAAATATGCTTTGAAGCACGTTTTTGCGGAAAAAAATATCAGGGGACATTGTTTATGAGTAGAAGAGATCTATGTTTGGTGCAAAAAATATCCCATAATTTCAAATTCTTATTTTTTGGCCCCAAATCGTCACTTAGGCCATTTGTGCACAGAACTCTTCAATTTAAATTTTTGGTACATGTACTGTATGAGTCAGAGGGAAACGTCACTCTGTGAGCAACATTTTACCAACATTTTGATGGATTTTGGACCATTGCAATTGCAGATTGTGTGCTACATGTACTGACATCGCTGGGGTACCATTGTAAAGGTACAGTGTACACATATGTACATGTCAAAAAATATACACGTACCAAATATAATCAGTTTGGTGATGCCACCTTGTTTCCACCTTTAAATGTTGTTGTCGACATTCAATGGTGATGACAGTGCTCAAACTTACCACTGAGGGAAATGATTGTCAACTGCCCATTTTCCAACTTTGTCCTTTCATAACTTATGACAGCATCAAAGCAGCCATCTTCTTCTAGCTTAATATGCAGGACATTTTTTCTGTCCAATGAATCAGGAAGGATTACCAGCTCAGGATCTATTATATTACTACAACCAATCTATGAACACAAAATATAGAATGTGTAAGAAAAACTATTTTGTGTGAGAGAATAAACTGACCTCTTTCAAAATATTATGCAACATTAAAAAACATGAGCAAAAACAAACTTTAAGCTTGTCTGAAATGCAAACTGCTGTACAGTCAGGTAACTTACAAGTAAGTTGCTGTCACATTGTTGTTGTCAGCAATACTCAGACCTCTCACACTATGGTGTGCAATGTGTTAATTTATTGTTGCATGCAACACTTTTTAGTGTGAGGTTTTGATAGTTAAAAGCACAAAAGCTTCCAACTACTGTAAATACATGTAACAAGCCCTTTCTAAGACTAAAGAGAAAAAAATGTGGTTCTTCAAGACCAACTTTTAAAAGAAAACTGAGTCATGAGACAGGCAACTTGCATGCACATGGATTTAGTTATCAAATATTTTTTTCTCCTCTGTCATTTAACACTGAATTAGCTGCAACATCTTCACACCATGTTGTCTGGGACAAGATCAGTGTGAAATTTAAAACTCCACATGAAGTCAACAGCATGATGGCAAATACAATTTTCTCTTAACTTTATGAACAAGAATAACTATTCTAGAAATTATTATGGAAACCTTATACATGAATAGAGGGAACAAATTTAAGGGTGTAATCACCCTAAAAACAATAAATTCCCAGTTTCTTAAAATTGTATTGTCAGAAATGTCAGGTTTTGCATAATAAATTATACTTTTTCTGGGTTTTTTTTAAGTTTAAAGTTGATAAAATAAAAATTTTGAGTTGGGAATAAACTTGTTATAAATTAAAGTGTCTGTTGAGTTGATACCAACTAATTAAAACAAAACCCTTGTATAAGAATTCAGAAAGTGTGTTCAGAGATTGTTTTAATGTTTTTTCTTGAATTTAGGGACCAGTCATTATTTATGGCTGGGGTTGGGGCTGAAGAGAAATTATTTTTCCTTCTCAGAAATATTTTACCCAACCTGGTTTCGTGGCTTTTCTTGGTACAAATAACCGTTTAAAAACCTACCTACAGTTAAACTGGCGAAACAATTTTGCTACCCAACCAATTTCTCCTCAGCCCAAAAATAATGACAGGTCCCTTATTTATTATCATTAATAATTATAGAAGTTTTAATATAAACATTATACTAAGAAACACTGTCTTGCATTTAATAACTAATATGATAAGTTCAGTCTGCATACTGACAATACACCTGTGTGGACTTTGTACTTACTTTAGTGACTTGAACATGGTAACTGCTAATTTCTTGGTCAGTAATTTGACAGACATTTCCAAACTTATCTTTAGCTTCTACAGTGAGAGGATGGTAGATTCCTTTCTGAACCACTAGCATAGATGCACTCTCCAATATTGTACATTTTGTTGGGTCAATTGCCCCTATGGTGAAAACAAAAGTTATGAACTCAAGTCAACATCACTATACATTAACCTTTTATGAAGTCATCACTATACATTAACCTTTTATGAAGTCAACATCACTATACATTTTAAAATATGAAGTCATCACAGACTATACATTAACCTTTTATGAAGTCATCACTATACATTAACCTTTTATGAAGTCAACATCGCTATACATTAACCTTTTATGAAGTCATCACTATACATTAACCTTTTATGAAGTCAACATCGCTATACATGTACATTAACCTTTTATGAAGTCATCACTATACATTAACCTTTTATGAAGTCATCACTATACATTAACCTTTTATGAAGTCGACATCACTATACATTAACCTTTTATGAAGTCATCACTATACATTAACCTTTTATGAAGTCAACATCACTATACATTAACCTTTTATGAAGTCAACATCACTATACATTAACCTTTTATGAAGTCAACATCGCTATACGTTAACCTTTTATGAAGTCAACATCACTATACATTAACCTTTTATGAAGTCAACATTGCTATACATTAACCTTTTATGAAGTCAACATCGCTATACATTAACCTTTTATGAAGTCAACATCATGCACTATACATTAACCTTTTATGAAGTCAACATCGCTATACATTAACCTTTTATGAAGTCATCACTATACATTAACCTTTTATGAAGTCAACATCACTATACATTAACCTTTTATGAAGTCAACATCACTATACATTAACCTTTTATGAAGTCGACAACACTATACATTAACCTTTTATGGTTGAAATAATAAGTGAATATTCAACAATAATTTGGAAATTGAGTAAATGGAGCCAATCACTCATATGCTTGCTTAATGATTTTATTGATTTACGCAAGCACAAGATGTGCATATGAGTGATTGGCTCCATGTTTTACTTAACTTCCAAATTATTGTGATTCACTTGAAGAGCTCAGTGCAAGAACAGCCTAAGTGACAATTTGGGGCCAAAAAATTAAAATTAAAATTTTTTTGCAACAAACATCTCTTCTACTCATAAAAAATGTCCCTTGATATTTTTTCCCCACAAAAACATGTTTCAAAGAATATTAATATTTTGTTGCTGCAGTTATATTTTCTGCCCCACCACCCCCCCCCAAAAAAAATCATCAATTAAGCCATGTTTGCAACGAGCTCTTCGATTGCATTTCAAATGTATATATAAATATAAGTTTAAATCCCTGTGTCTGCAATTGAATGGTACTCTGTACTACCGGTAAATGTATTATGTTGTCTTCATGACCTTGAAGGAAAAAGAGGATCAAAATTGTCCAATGAGATGAAAGTCAGAATATTATGTGCCGATACTGTTCTGTTTCCCCAGATATCCATAAGGATTTCTGGCACATTGAGCATTTTATCATTTGAGAGATGAAGGTCAGAGGGAATTAAGGAAACTCTGCAGGTTTGATTTCATTATTTTTTCCCCATGGAATTGAGATGGTGCTGCTGAATTTCTTTGTTAAATTTTCATTTTCACTGTGTTGCTTCCTTTTGCGAGGGATCTAAAACATGGAGGTAATTTCACGACAGGTGTGATGAGGAAAGGCATCTGTTGTAGACAGTGTGAAACTGTATTGAACATTTCCTTCATTTAAAGTGCAGGATAAGAGCTATCAAATATATAATATACGGATGCACAAAACAATGGAATTATACAATATGTATCCCAACAGAAGTTCGGGAACGAACAATATTAACAATTTTAAGTGCTTTTTAAATGTATATTTTTAAATTGTAAAGTTACTTGATCATTGCCATTCTGTTTGTGTGTGTGTTAATAGTGTGAGATGTGTGTTTGTGTGTGTAGGGGTGAGGGGAGGGAAAAGCTGGAGGGGGGAATAT
>JANSTQ010138353.1:0-13246 GCA_026167885.1 Bergia puertoricense
TTTTATCCAGAACCCTCCTGAAAATAATCGTCAAGTTAGGAGAAGCTTTCTTAATAATAATAATAATAATAATAATAGTAAGAACAACAATAGTAATACTAACAATAATAGTGATATTATTATTATTATTAATATTAATTTGAGCACATTAACAATATTAATAGTGGTATTAAATTAATAAAACCGTCTTCTTTGGCACTAACAAGAATCCAAGACGGAAACTTTAATACTTGCCAGCTACCCTGCAGTACAGGGACGAACCACAAAATCTGAACTATTTGAGAAAATTTTTTAGAGCTATTGAAAACTGAAGGGGCCGGAGGCGGCAAAGTTGCTAAGCTCATCGATCACTCACGCCATTTTGACTTCGAACACAGTAAATCAAACACGTTTGCAAGTTTTACAAAATGAGGACATGATATAGCAACCAAAATGGTAGTAGTTGTATTCTCCGCAAAATCTAAAAATTGGTGTATCTTGCGACTTATGACACGAAATGCTGGCGTCAACGTTAAAAGTATGTGGCAGTTTCTCCAAGTTTAAGGCGAAAACGAAATAAACTTGACAAATGTAATGCGTAGTAACCTTTGCGACACAGATGTCTGGAAAAGAGGGGGGAAAAGGCGGATAATATTTAAAGCTTTGTAGTTTAAATTCTTAGTCTTTGTTTCGATTATGTTTATATGTTTTGAAATGACTAGTGTTTGTTTAGTTTTGTCCTTATATCAAATAAGCCAATTTTTCGACTACAAGTTCAACTCCCCTAAAATAGCTGTCCATTTTTTGTCCTGATTACAGTAAAGTTGTTTCGATAAATTAATACTTTACAGCAATAAGTTGGAATGTAGTTATGAAAAGTACTTGTTTTAGTTTAAAAAATCTTCAAATACAATCCACGATACGTATAGAAACATATCTTATTTTGTATTTATTTAATTCCATTCCATGACAGTCGTGTCAGCAGACTTGAGTAGCAATTTTTACAATAAACATTTCATTTACACCTGTACTTCTGATTAGGCTTTTAAGCCAAATACATATACGAGCGATTACACTTACTATCTGAAAGTTTTGTTGATGTGCTTAAGGTAGAATGGGGAGGGGGGGAGGGGAATCTATGGTATCTCCAAACTTTCGCTTTCTAAGTGCTTGTGTGGGGGGCTGGTTTATGGTATATCAAAAAATTAGCTTCGTATGAGCTTATAATTGAGGAAAATTAAGATTTACATAACTACGTTGGTATTAGAGAAAACTTGTTTTGAGACTGTGATCTGCAATTCCCATAACTGATATCATCTTTTTGTTGTTGTTAAAACGCGATACTTGTTTTCAGTAAGCTTTTCCGGTCAATTTTCCGACCCAAAAGGGTATTTTAGTTCAAAAACAAAGGCGGTTTATTAAGATTTAGCTTCGGCAAGAGCAACCTTCCCCGACACCCACGGACCAAAATGTTTTTGGATCACTGTCCTCAATTGGTATCGTTCCCCTGAAAAAATCAACTGGTAAATAATGGCATACTTTTAGTTTCAAGTGCAACTGATTAAGCAATGAAAAAATGTTTTTAAATCGTTAAACTGAACAATTGATTATACGTGTGTAACCTGAGGCAATTTATCGTTTGGTTTATGGTAAGCAAAAAGCCATTCGCTTATGGACCTTACCTTCGATAGAGTACAATATCTTGGCGTTGACTTCGATGTCATCGTCGTGTGCTTCGACCTGAAATATAGATTTGCCTCCTGGAGAATCCTAAGGGACGAATGAAACCAAAACACAAAACAATTTAGATTACATTAAGCAACTACTACAGGACCACGCAGGAAAAAACTCTAACTTCAGAAGTTTCGTCACTTCAATTCGACTGTAGGTTATCTAAATGAAATTAACAATATTAAGTCAGGTTTTGTGGTTTTAGACTATCGTTAGACTAAGGGAATGAAACCTGTTCTTCGGTAAGATGTTTTAATTTTTATCATTCAAAGTTATAAAGGGACTTGGGACCAAATCGATTCCCTAGAAAAATTTAGTGAGGTTAATTCTATACCAAAAAGATATATAAGTACGACATGTTTATAAATTTCTTCGATATGCTTAAATGTCTGCAGATATCAATATTTCTATGTATCAATCATACTACTAAAAGTCCTTTCTAGTGTCATGTTTAAACTTTTTACCAAAATAAAATTTCTTCCTTAGTTTCTACATATCTTTAAATTCAACTCAATCCATGCACGTTTCCTCCATTAAATTCAGAATAGCAAGCACAAAACTCAGAATGAACGTACAGCCAATTGTTAAAGTTTGCTGTTTCATTTCATGCATAGTCAAGAAAGTTCAGATTCAGTTTTGTTTGGACGTCATTAATTTACGCTTTACATTTTCGAGATGCAATAACTTTCACATATACAGCCATATACGATCGGAAAATTCCAAGAAAAATCAACAATAGAAACATTTCTTTTATCAAAAATTTATTAACTGTAGTTGTTTTTTCTACCGCACCTCTCGGACGCTTGTTTCGTACTTGGATGAGTTGTCGAAGGCAGGAGCATTGTCGTTGACATCCGTGACCCTAACCAGTACTGTGCATGTATCATTGTGAACCCCATCTGTGGCTGCAATCTGTGGTGTAAATAATGTCAGTGAACTATTCATTTCAAGCCAGTTGAATGATTAAACTAGATTATATATTTTATAGTATTTATGCTGATAGTCACTCGAGACATTTGCATTACCCAAAAACAACTTACTTCACACGTGAATCTGTAAAAGAGATTGAAAAATACGAACAACAAAACGAAGGCTTATTTTACAGAATTCAACCTAAACTTCACGTATGATTACCATATAGCTGATTTAAAGAGAGATTAAGAGCCATAGTAGTGACAAAAGATTGTATTGCTGCGGGAAACCAAAACATCAACGGAATTGAGAGGCGTACCGTTAGGTTAAATCTATCCCTCTTTTCTCTGTCCAGTGGCCTTCCAACTACTAGCTTGGCGATGAATGATACTGCATTTGATACACTGGTATTTTCCGTCAAGACTTTAAACTCGCCATTGTTCTGTCCTCCAGTTAAAGCATAATCGATCTGTTTAAAAAAAAGTATAGTTTCATATGATATGATATGATATCATATCATATCATATCATATCATATCATATATGATACGATACGATTCGATACGATATGATATATGATATGATATGATATGATTTGATATGATATGATATGATATGATATGACATGATATGATATGATATGATATGATGTGATGTGATATGATATATGATTTGATATATGGGACATGATACATGGTATGATATGATATGACATGTGTCATGATATGATCTGAGACTAATATGATGTGACACGATATGATATATAATAAGTGTTTTTCTTTGTCCCGTTTTTTTCTGGCTCTGCTTCGCTCGAAGTCGAAGATTTAGCTAGAAATCTTTTAACTAAAAAGCCAACACAAAAGCGCCTACGCTTGGGGTGTTCAGGCTGAAAACAAGTCCTGTTTAGATTAAGTTTGTTCTTTCTTCATATGTTCCTCTCGAGGAGGCACATCATGAAGGAGCATGGTAACAACAAACAACCTCTGGGGAATAATAATTGTTCTAAATATTTCATCTTTCCCTGAATATGAAGTTATTAAAAAGTGTATTTCAATGATATTTTTACTATTTCTGTCAAGCAAAAATTGAACTCAATTTTCTTTTTTTCAATTTGAGTTTAGTAAGGCGCGCAACATTTGTAAAAGCCCTTTAGATGAAAAAATAACCTTTTCTCTTTCGATTGATTGACTGAAGTAGCAGCAGGGTCATTGGCTGGCTGGCGATTGATTGATTTTTGGTTGGTTTACTCGCTCTTTTACTGTGTAACTAACTGAATAACTTTTTGGTTATTGGATGCGCCACATTTTACAAATCATTCTATATGACAAGATTTAACACCGGATCATGTTGAGCTGACTTCGCTCCGTTAATCTTATACTTAAAAACACTTGACACTACTCTTCAATTTACCTTTGCATGTGGCAGCAAATCCCCATCAACAGCTCTTATAACAGCAACCAAGGAACCAACCGCAGCGTCTTCGCGGACAGTGAATTGGTATAAGGACAGCTGAAACACTGGCGTCCTGTCATTCACATCAGTAACATAAATTGACACCTGCCACAATTTAAGAGAAAAAAAAACTATGGTTCCGGCAACAATTGAAAATGACACTTTGGGGATTGCTGCTTTCTAGATAAAAACAAACAAAACAAACAACAAAAATAACCGGAGATTATATGAAATATGCATAATATTTCCGACTATTTCTAAATTTTAAGGTAAAGGGGGAAATACCAAAAATGTGTGCAAGAGAGCTACATTCACGATCAGTTTTCTTTTTATGAGGGGAAGGTGGGGGACTGTCCCCCTTTCTGACACACTCCCCACTTTCTGAGCAAAACACTTTCCTAAGGTTTACGGACTTGTTTTCAACACCAAAAGAAAACAGTGTGATTTTACTTTTTCCTCAAAGAAACAATTCTAATCTTACTGCTCTCCTCCCAACCCCCACCCTCCCAAAAAGAGCCAATCCTATCTACTGCCCCCTTCAATCAGTTTTACTGCTCTCCCAGATAATCAATCAATCCTAACCTTACCTATACACCAAAAAAACAATTGCAACCTTACCTTGTCCCAAAGAAACAATCCTATTCCTACTTCTCCCCAAGAAACAATCCTTTCCCTTTTTCTTTCCAAAAAAAGCATTTGACCTTCTTTCATTCCCCGTCGAAGAATCCATATTTCCTCCTCAGGGAAATAATCTAAACCTTACCGCTTCCTTGGTAAAGAAAGACCCATATCCTTATTTCCCTCCAAAGAAAAGATCACAACCTCATGCCTTACTTCTTATGAGCTGATACAAATATATGATTTTGTGAAGGGAATGGAAGATTTTTGAAGAAAAAATACGTGCCTAATAAAAAGTATTTGCACTATGTAAGATTTTAAAGCAAAAGAAGAAAAAGTAGAATAAAAATGAGCAGCCAAACAATACGGTGAAAACAAATTGCAAGCAACTTGTGATCACTCCAACCAGGAGTATATTAGTAATGGTATTTCCCCCTTTTATCTGACTATATTAGTAATATACCGTTCTCCTGCCCCAACGTATCAAACGATTCGTCTTTTAATAATACTTTCTAAGAGAAACAATCCTGTTCATACTTTTCCACAAAGAAACAGTGTATATACATGTAGTTCCCTCATGACCACTCTGTGAGTATTTATAAAAAACAAATATTACTACCATCTCAAAACCGTCTTCGCAAATAGTTGACCTAATGAAATCAACATGGTTTCCGTTGATACGACACGTGCGGAAAGACTGGAAATTACTTCAAGGGGTTGTTTTAGTTTTCGTTTCCTTTACTAACAATTTTTTTTCTGAAATACACCTATCCTTAGACTACAGTGGAAAGCTCTCTCTCTTTCTCACTTTATATTCTATCGGTTGTTCTGGCCTTCTACTTTACTTACATATCCGTGACCCAGTCGTGGCGGCTTTCCTTGGTCTTGTGCGGTGACCACCAGCTGGTATGTTGACTGTCTTTCCCGATCCAAAGCTTTGACCACAGCAACTGTCCCCTGAAAGTACGAGAGTCGAAACTAAAACTATCCAACTGAAAAAACCGAAAGTACAGCATGCATTAACAGTCTCAGTGGATCGGAAAAACGGACTTGCAAGTTGACGCAGTTTTGATCTTTCATTTTTACTGTCGGAGGAGTCGTTTTACTTGGTATCTGAAAGGTTACGTTACTTTCGAAGTATCATCACTTTTTAAATTAGATTTTAGCTTATAAATTTTGTTTAATAACATATCGCAAGTTTTAGCAAGTTTGGACGCAAGTTTGAGGGTCAAAGCTTACACTGCCGTGCGTGCCTGTTTGATTACACCTCAAGAACAAAAACAAGCGCTATTGTTCTTCCAGCTCTTTTCATAGTTATAAATTTAACACCATTAAATATGTAACAAGCTTACCGTTTTATTATCAATTTCAAAATGACACTCGGGGTTCCCAGAGACAATTCTATAGAAAAGTTGCACATCACCAGCTTGATCCTTCTCGCTTGCGTTGACCTGTACAACACTTGTTCCCAGAACTGCACCTTCACTGACGTGCGCGGTATACGCGGAAGGAGTGAAGACTGGAGAGTTGTCGTTCACATCAGTCACAATGATGGTAAAGGAAGCCACTGAACTGTTCAGAGGAGGGTTTCCCGTGTCCACAGCCATAGCATAAAAAGTGTATCTGAAATGTGATACATGAATGTTTGACAGTTTTCCAGTGCAGATATCGGTCACAATGGACTGAAGCAAAGAAGCTATTGTCTGACCGATTGTCTGACTAATGGTGGGTTGACTGAATGGCTGATGAAAAGGAAGGGAGGAGTGAAAGAAAACACAAGAAAAAAACCCCGAATGAAGCAAATGAATAATGGATAAATTAACGTATAAATGAGTGGATAATCCTTGGTTTGCACTCAATCCCCAGAGACTGGAATGACAAAGAGCATGGCAGCCATGTTGGTGTACAGAACAAAAGAAAGTAATTACAGTTCTATTGTTGTTGTACACCAACATGGCGGTTATGACGTCACATGCAAACCAAGAATTGATTGATCGGTTCGTACGAACGAATTAACGATCGTTGATTGGTTGGTTGAATCAAAGAAATTAATTAATCAGATGATTGAATAGTTAAGTTAGTGAGTGAGGGAATCAATCTAATCTAATTGCATACTCCCAAGTTTAGATTTCTCTAGTACTGGCAAGGCTGGTCGTGCGACGAAGGCAATTTTTAAGGATCTTATGGCAGGTAGGGCGGACTGCTTACAACTAGCTAGAGTATTAGAAGAAACTACTTTGCTATAAGTTCCAGACTTTAATAGTTATTGAAAAAAAGGAATAATTATAGGCTATCGTATTTACCTGCTGCTGCTGGTATTTGAACCGAAAGAGTTTGTCAGTGAGTGACTGGGTTAGAAGTGAGTGAATGAGGCACTGAATGATTGAAGGTATGAACTAATAACTAACTAACTAACTAACTAACTAACTAACTAACTAACTAAATCAATCAATCAATCAATAAATAAATAAATAAAGGAATGGATGAAGGACGTTCCTGGGTAGTACAATATACATATTCCTACTACCTAACAGGAAGAATAACGGCAACACTTCTGCAAAAGCCGGTGGGATACAGAAGTATTTTTGTTTTGCAAAACTTAACCTCTCGTACAGCGCCTACTTGAAAAATGAGAAAGAAAGAAACCAGGTAATAACAAATTGCCACAGGACAACGCAAATCATACACAAAGATTTACAACTACGAGGAAACACGCAAAGAAGGATAACAGAAATACGAAAAATTGCAAAACTAACACTTAACTGGAATACTGCAAAGTAACTCACTTGTCTTGTACTTCGCGATCCAGAGGGACCGTCGTGACGATCACACCACTTCTGGTATCGATATGGAACACGCCGCCAGGAACAGCGAAGCCCTGGAACCTAACTTCAGCATTCCTGCTAAGGTCTTTATCACTTGCCGCCAGAACGAACACCATGGTGCCTTGTGCATTGAACGCAAAATAGCCACAAAGAAGTTAGGCGAAGATGAAGTTATGATACTAAATGAAACCATTTCATGCCATAATTGATCTCTATTTCTAAATATAAATGATATTTGAGGCAGTTATTTCTGTTGGGGATCTTAAATTCAGAAATCTCTTTTTTATTAATTAAGTAGATAATACTAAGTTGCGAATCATAGAAAAATCTGATTTACAATGACCAACGTATGAAACTGTGTTGCTCTTCTGTTTTTCATCTAATAACAGACTGAAGTTTATACCGCTTGCTTGTATAATCTTTGACAAAACAATTTATTGCCCTCAGATGCAGCCTTCACACTCTATAAATTTTTAAAGTTCACTCAATTTTAACCGTTCGGTTCTCTCAGATTGTAACGATTTAATACAATCAAAGCATTGGAGGCGATGCCGTACTAGCCGCATTAAAAAACTGTGATTAAAGCGTCCTGAACTAAAACCAAGTTTTGACTAAAGTACACTTTGAAGCTACTGAAGAAAAATTGCGAAAAATGACACTACTTAACAAACTAGACATTTTTTTTATATTGAAAAGAACGGCAACGTTTATCTTTTCAGTCAACACTAAATACTAGATATAGGTATAAAAGATAAGGCTTGCTTTTCTAAAAACGTTTAAGTAATTCAAAAATTACTGATTAGAATAATTTTTAAAAAAACTACGAAAAACTAACTTGAACTGAAACCCGACTTTTCTGAAATAAAGATCTCGTAGGAGATTTGTGGCTATTACTAAAATAGTTCCTACCTGGTAGAGTGGACTCACTGACGAGGACCTCTGAGGGAACATTCGTTAAGTTTGGCGCATTGTCATTGGCGTCTGTCACAGAGACCAACACCCTGACAGAGGACGACTGCGCACGCGCACCATGGTCAGTAGCCCTGACTGTTAATTCATAGTTGGCCCTAGTCTCTCGGTCCAGTGCTGTTGTGGTTACGATCGTTCCAGTACTGGAGTTGATTGAAAAGACGTTTTCTATGTTTCCACCTGACAGGAAAATGACACATATCTATACAAAAACTACCATACAATATAATCCCAATTATATATTATTATCACATATATATAGATAAAATACGAGGGTTTCTCTGTTTTTAAAAAATCATATGCTTGCAGTGAAGATATCAAATTACCATGGTTACGTACTTGTCATCCAATCAGCTCTTGTAGATTTCGCGCCCTTTTAATTTTCAATCTCACTGCGGCCGCTTTTTCATGGCGGATTGTCATTGATTAACTGTATCGTACCCTGGTATTTTATCTATTTTATGTAATAAACAGAACATTAAATGGCCGCTTGGAGATACGAATTTTACCTTCTCGTGTTGAAAATATCTCTTGTCAACACTCGAAGATAAAATTCGTATCTCTGCGCGCCCATGCAAATTCCCTTTATTTATTGTTTGTTTGAATATCAAGGTGAAAGTGAGTAAATAAATAAATAGATGAATAAACAAATAAATAAAAAGTCAAAAAGAAACTAACGCAACAATGGTCAGACCAATAAATACATTGTGCGTAATGGTGCAGATGTAGGATAGCATTCTAGTGTTTTTTCATCGCGTGCAATGTTGCATCATATGCTCGAGCCTTCACGTTATCATAATACCTGCTTCTACACTCTTAAGAAAAATCGATGTTCAGAAAACGATTCCAAGAGATACAAATGGCTTTGCTCTCTCACAAAAGTTAAATATTTGATCAGTGTTAGCAAAATAATAATACTAAGCTGGAAGAGCCGCTGAGTAGGTGATAACTTAAAAGGGTGTCCTGCCAAAGGAGGACATGTAATTACCAATCAAGCACATTGCACAGGACATGATATAGAGCTACTCCATAAACATACTCATATTACTTTCAAGATAAGGGAGGCCTACCCAGCGGTTCTCTCAACAGTAGCTACTACTTGGTTTCAAACCTGTTATTGAGTACCATATCCTGCTGTTGTTTCCTTGATCAGCATCATTTGCAGATACTTGCACAACTATCGTTGTACTATTGCTGTTCTCCAATACTGTTTCCATATAGACACTCCGATCAAAGAGCGGTGGGTTGTCATTTACATCACTAAGATTGACTCGTACGGTGACGATGGAGGACTTGGTTGTAGTGAACCCTTTATCTGTAGCAACCACGTGTAAGATGTACCCCTCGGGTGTGGACTCGCGGTCAAGACTTCGGGCAACCAGGATAAAACCTAGGAGTCATAATTGACCTATCAATGTTAGCAAGTTACAACAGCATTTGCTCACTCCTGCCACCCCGGGGGTCGAGTATTCAATCAATTCAGTTGAGCAATATCTGTATTGAAGTCAGACTGTTAATTGTATTTAAAAAGTTATCTTGCTATGTTTCAAAAATCAATTAATTAATTTAAAGGCTATCTTGAGATAAAAAAAATTGAAGTATTACTTTAAACTTCATGTTTGAGAAGAAAAGAAATTAGGTTTAATAAGTTAATACATTTCACAACAACTCGATATATTACAGTTTACGACAAGGTCATTACAACTCCCGACAGATAAAATGTTACAATTAACGACAACTCTGCTACACTTCATGATAGTCAATATAATTCACGACAGTTATTACATTTTTCGCGACAGCACACTGATACTTCAGATAAATGGTGATTCGAGCTAAATTCTTCGACCGTTGTTGATAAAGATTGGCGAAGAACTTTTTAACGCTTTGTCTTGTTCCACGTGAAGCCTGTTGCGTTTTAGAGCAAAATAATCTGGCAAATTTTGAATTCAAATTTGCCTTCTTGAAAAATTTTGAAATTGGGGTGCGGTCTACGGGTAGATGCAGTTTAGATAAGATAATTACGGCACATTCTGGAAAGGAGTAGCTAGACTGGCAATTGGTGCGGGACTTATACTTGTTTTTCACATCGTATTAACAGATTGATGATCGATTGGATTTTTTGCCATCGACCTACCTGTTGTGCTGTTGATAATAAATCTACCTTCTCCACCAATCAAAGAATACATGACCTTCGCATTGGGCCCTATGTCGTCATCAGTAGTGGATACCTGGGCCACGTGAGAGCCAATGGTAGCGTTTTCCATGATAGTAAAACTGTATGAAGGTTTGCTAAAAACCGGCGCATGATCATTGTCATCTATCACTGTCACAATCACTAGGGAGATGAAATATTAAATTCTGAGTAAAATATGTTTGTACTAACATGCAATAATATCAAATTCACCTTTATGCCTGTGTTTCTGTCCGTGCCTATATGTCTGTGTCTGTCTGTTTGTCTGTGTACATGTGTTTCTGTCTGACTTTATGTATGTATGTAAGTCTGTATCTACTGAATAATACCTCTCTATGCTTTTTGTATCGAGCTATACAGGCTCGAGGCTGAAAAGCTGTCCGAAAAGTGAATATTTTGCCGAGAGCAAAATGAAGCAAAAAGGCAAAATTTGTTGAGTTCTTTGTGCTTTGTAGCATTTAATTGTTCACTAGCTCCGTCTTCTTTTTCTTTGTCGCTGTTCCCAACCTAGAAGCTGAATTTTTGGCAATTATGCAGCAAAAAAAACCAAAAGAAATAAATATATCAGAAAATATTGGCCGTGTCAGCGTGCATCACGTGATCGATTCTTGCCAATGGCACCACGCATTTTCACCAAGAAGATTTTTTGTTGAATTATAAATCTGTATATATATATGTGTGTGTGTGTACGTGTATGTATTCCGTCGTGTCTATCTCGCCAATTCTGACAACAGTTACCACTACAATGGAGGCTGATTAAATAATTGTTCTCACATAACCGTTGGTCTCAGTAGGTCTCACATACCTGTACAGTTGACCCGCTGTGAGGGCGCCATGGCGTTGTATGCATTCACAGTCAGGTTATAACTCGACACCGACTCTCGATCAAGTTGAACGATCGTGTTGACTATTCCAGTGTCTTTGTTGACACCGAAAGTTTCGCTATTTATGATGAAGGTAGTTTTCCTGTTTATTCCAACGTCTTTATCAGTCACAGATACCTGTCAACATTGAACAAAGAAAACAAACATATTGAACGTCGCTCCAGCCCTTCCCTAATTCTGCGTATCTTATTAGTGATTTCATTTTCATTGATATAGCTTATTGGTTTTGTTCAGC
This sequence comes from Bergia puertoricense, assembly GCA_026167885.1. NCBI lineage: Eukaryota > Metazoa > Cnidaria > Anthozoa > Zoantharia > Parazoanthidae > Bergia > Bergia puertoricense. Next base: position 11,796 of record JANSTQ010138353.1, read on the forward strand.
TCACACAAAACTCATCAAATTGGCGCCTTCAATGAAATTTACAATAATTTTAGAAATCTGAACAAAAATGCAAAATTTTATAATTGCTGGCCCTAACCTGCACAACAAACTGTCCAGGCACCAGGTTTTCTCGGACTGTGGCGATAAACGGATTCTTGGTACAAACTGGAAGGTGGTCATTGACATCCAGGATGTTTATAGTCACCATGGTGACGGATGACCGGTATGGTAATCCTCCTACGGGCACGAAAACGAGCTACATGTTAACACCACCAGATAGTTTGTTTTTGTTTAACGGATTTGGTATTTTCAAAATCAGAACAATAATAAAAATAATAATTATATTAATAAAAACAGTAACAATAATAGTATTAATAGTAACTATAATAATAATAACAATAGTAATAATCAATAATAGTAACAGTATCATTCTTATCACTAATAGAAATAGAAATAGAAATAGAAACAATAATAATTGTACTTTAGTGTCATGTCAAGTACAACAACTATCTATATAGGTATGGCCCAGTGCTCATAAACAAAAACCTCAAGTCGAGGTCAAGCAGGAGGTTCTCATACATTTACATAAAATTGGATTCGACTTGAAAGTTATTGTAAGTATTATGAAAGTTGTCTTTGGTGTATTAAACAACAGTGCTGATTAAATAATTTATTAGTATAGTAAAACTCACCATCTTTTGCTTGGACAACCAAAGAGAACGAATCCTTTTCTTCTCTGTCCAGCTTTCTGGCTACTTTAATCTCTCCAGTAATTGGATCAATCTGAAACTGTCTGTTATTATTCCCACTGAAGATAGAGTATGACACGTTTCCATTTGAGCCTTCATCCAGATCTGTAGCAGTTAACTGCATCAAATAAAAGAGGACCAAACAAAATATTTACATGTTGCAATAGTGATTACCCCCGGTGTTCTAATGTCGCGAGAGAAGCAAAAACATTGTGGGCTAATCAAAAAATACATGATACGTTTTAAAACAAGTATTTACCCAATTTGATTAACCCTTCCATTCCAAAAAGTGCGAAACGATGTATTGCTAGATTCTTATTTCCTGTCTCCATACATTTTCTATAAATAATTGGGGATAATTTCACATTTCATCTAAGGGAATTTAGAGTGGATGATCAATTTCATAAGTTCTAACAAAAAATCAACCTATATTAACTTTTACTGTAACGAAAAGATTTATGTTAACTGAAATAACACACCCAACGACGAGTCATGGGGTCCAGGAGGTAGTGAGTTTGACCTAACTCAGTGAAACAACACACCTAACGACGAGAGGCATAGGGTTCAAGAGGTAGTGAGTTTGACCTAACTGAAACAACACACCTAACGGCGAGGTATGGGGTCGATGGGGTCGATGAGGTAGTGAGTTTGACCTAACTGAAATAGCACACCTTACAACGAGTCATAAGTCCAGGAGGTAGT
>JANSTQ010138364.1:0-13244 GCA_026167885.1 Bergia puertoricense
GAAAAGAATCCACGACACTGGAAACTATTCAAGCCGTATGGGATTTCTCCAGCGACACCGACTTTGCAGCCCATCTAATTGCGCTGGAAATAAAGTGGCAGTAGAGGTTTATAGTACCTGTATTCTTGTCGTGTTTACAGCTAGCTCATCCAAATGTTCAAATCGCTGAAATGAGTGCTGGGCTCGGTGGGTGTTTTGATTTATTTTTAAATTATAAATAACAAGCCCACAAAAATATAGATCGCTGTTGCATTCTCAGGAGATTATGATTCTTTCACCATATGATATCCCATCGCTTACTCTGCATTAATATTTCGCTCATTAGGGCGACACTTTTTCATCTGATTCATTGGGGTTCAAGATTCATCGAAACCTACAGGAAGCTGGCTAGTGCCAACAGCCATCCAGTTGTCTTAGCTTGTTTAAATTACCACACTTTGTGTTGAGTTATTCACATAAGTAAGTCGAATTTCGCAATGCACTGTTCTTTTCTGCCCCATTGCCTATATTGCATACTGAGATTTCGACGAGTTTCCTGACTACATGTGCGAGGACTCGAGGAAGACATCACTTTATCTGGACTCTTGATTAACTCTTCTTGATTCAAATTCACACGCATCTATTGAAACAGAGACAACAACAAAAACTCACACAGCTTAACCGAAGTACAAAATGTCATTATATGGTGATCTGTCACGTTCATTCTCGATTGGACGAAAAACAAAGCCGTTGTGGGACGCCGGCTCATGTTTCGAGCACGCGCAGAACCGTGACTATACTCATTTAAATTCTGTTGAAATAGATAGATAGTCTTTTAAGGCTGAATTGTGTAAAATGTACAATATGTGAACAAATAAGGCTATAATACTATTAGTAAAAAGAAGAGGTTAGATTGGCGCGTGCAGCTGCTAAGGAGCATACAGACAATGCTAACGAGATAATGAAAGTGGCAAATGTTTAAAGGGGTAGAAAAGGAATGTTTAGCTATATCTACATTGTATTTGTAATACTCCAGCTGAGAAGGAATGGACAAAATATATCGACACCTGCATGGTAAATGTGTAACCACTCAACTAAACTATACTATTCTATAAGTTGGTGTAACCAATCTCATCCCCAGCCCTCCCCCCGCTTGGCATTTTATAACCATTGTTTTTAACAGTAACAGTCATTGCCCTGCTCAACAAGACAGTAACACATGGGCAGGATGCTAGGTAGGAGAGAGAAATTTTAATTTAGTTTTAGCATTTTAAAAAGGTCCCCATAATAACTTTGTTTTCAGAAAAGTAATGGTGATCGCAGTTTATATAATCTTATGGTTCATGTCCTTTCTTTTTCATACTTTTCATATCATTCTTCTACCTTAAAAAGCACAACTGTGAGAATATGGTTGTTCGTTTCTTAAGAAATGCTAAAAAAGAATGAAGTTATATTTCAAATCTAGAACAAGATGCACACAAATAGATTTATTAAAGCGCTGTGGCATTGTTTATGATTGAATTTATATTTTCTTATAACAAAAACTTTTATTACAAGTTCATAAAGCAGTTTTTGGGAAGACTGTTATTTTCGTAAACTCATTTAGATTGTTTTCCTTGAAAAACTCGACTGTTTCAAATTCACCAGACTATATTTATTTTCCTTTTTATCTGGCCTTGTTAACAGTATTGTGTAATCTAGTCAGTCAGAAAAAATAACGCTTCAAGTTTTCTGCATAATTAAATTTGTGGCATCTGAGGCTGGTGGCCAAATGGGGACTTAAAGAAACACCAACATTAATTTAGTTGGAGTCATTAGTGATTACATGATTTTACATACCATGTCTCGTATGTTTTGATTTAGATTTAGATCCTTACTACTATAGAAATATAGACATAGAGGTAGAGAGAGAGAGAGAGAGAGAGAGAGAGAGAGAGAGAGAGGGCTGGTTGGCTAGCTGTATAGATGGATGGCTGGCTGGCTGGATGGGTGGATGGATGATGGATGGATGGATAGATAGATAGGTAGATAGATTGGGTTTAAACTTTACGTGTATAAAATACACTAATAATGCGCTAATAACGATAAAATTGCATGCGCCTTTTATTTACAATTACTATAAATAAAACAGTTTTTCGTTCGGTCTGTTTTGAATTTGGGTAAAATGAATTTTTCTTTTTTTCTAAGATTTAGCTAAATTTTTTCGGTAAAAGATGGTGCAGTTTGTGGCTTGGGTTTCCAGTAATATCATGGAAAAGTTTAGTTGTTAAGAACTCTCTTCGGTCACATAACGTGGGCAAACCAGCACTGACTAACGAGGTTGAGTAGGTGGGCATTGAAAAGATTATTCACAGAGCACGTTTTTGAAGTCTTTCCAAATTATCTGAGAGGTATTTGGGCAGAGAATTGTGAAAGACTCGACAGGTGTATTCGGTTATGGGGAGGATGCAAGTGGTATACACATTTACAAGGTCTTTTGCTGGGACGTTCGCTCTTTTCAGTTGTCTCAGGAAGTATAGGTGACTTGAACCTTCTTCACAATCTCCGAAATATGCAGGTTTCATCTGAGGTCGTGTGATATGTGGAGGCCCAACAATTTGGCGCTTGGAACCGTTTTGATTGGTTGTTCATTGACTAGGATAGCGTCGAACTAAGGTTTCTTCTTGGCAAATGAAACTCTGAGTTCTTTACACTTTGTTTCATGTAAGTGGAATTTGTTCTCGCGGACCTTGTCTGACATTTCAGTTACAGTTCTTGAATGTTACTTGGTTCATTTTCGCCTGCGCACTCTGTCGTTGGTAGTGTCGTCTACAAAGTTCCAGAGGTTAGCGTCGGGGACGTCTATATCGTAAATAACAAGTATGAAAAACCGGCTTGTCCTAGCTTGGTTCCCTGGGGGACGCCTGCAGGTACTTCTTTCTATTCGGATTTGCATATCTTCGGCTTGTTTGACCCTTTGCTTTTGGCACTTGAGGAAGTTGATGATCCAACACTCAACTTTGTAGGGAAGGCTCAAGGTTTTCAGTTTCTTGGCTAAGATGTTGTGGTCGATCAAATCGAAGGCTGAGTTGTCCATGTGTGTACCATACTGATATTGCTTGCGTCGTTGAAGATCTTGTAACGCATTCAAACTGTTTTTCGTTGATTTTTGCTAGTACGGCCGGTTTGACATGTTCTTCTACAACGAAATCTTCAATTAGTTTGGATAGGATTGGTGTAAGGGAAATGGGGCGAAGGTATTTGTTTACATCTTTCACTGGTCTTTGTTTTGGAACTGGAACTATGTCAGCCTCTTTTCAAGATGGTGGTAGACGCCCCTCTTGGCAGGAGCAGTTCAGGATGTCTGTGACAGGGCCTGCCAGTAGGTCTGCATCTTCTTTAAGTAGCCTTTGTTGGGTTTAGTGTTGTTAATTCCTTGTACACGGAGTTTGCAGTGACAACTAGGAGGGGGCGAGAAGGATTGTTCTAGCCAAGTTCTTATCAGTAATTATCAGGGAGTGGCGAGGGAGTGGCGAGAAGTTTCTCATTGGGGAGAGGAAAGCAGAGTTGATGGCGTTTGCTAGATCCTTCCCTTCCTGTTTTACTGCCAATCTGTGGCATCTGTCCCTCCAATATGTCCTGAAAGCTGTACCGTTCTTGAAGCTACAGGGTTGAGGGGAATTTCTTTCTTCCTATTCGACTGAATGCAGTTCCTCCAGGAGGAAATTAGATGTGTTTACTATCCATAAACCTTTCTCGAGTTCTTGCTTTTGTTTCGTCTGCATGAAACACTTCGAATTCATCATCGTTAGTTTCGTAAAGATGTTTTCCGGGAAATGTACACTCCGCACTCCTGAGCTGATAATTAACTCCTCATAAAATAACTGCGTTTAACGAAATCCGTTTCAGATTTTTATCTTTCAGAGAATAATGATATATTGGCGTATTGTTAAACCTCTGTTTGTGAATACTGCGTCCAATAACACACTTTTACAACGCCAGAGACAAAAGTCAGTCTCACTGGATTGGAAGCCGTGTTTGTTTTGACAAGTAAAGTTTCTGTACTATTTATCGCTGACAATGAGTTGTACCGTCTTTTCAGGTACGGCGAAATTGCGTTTGTGAATGAATACATAATAACAAGTATCGGCTGTCAGTGGTTAAAAGTTCGAACTCCGCTTGCTCATGAAAAACAGGAATTAAAGTTTCACTTGCATTTCTTAGCAAAACGGAATTTTACGGGTTTTGTTTTTCGAAAATAAAAACTTGAATTTCAGATTCTGTTTTCCAACTTCTCGGGAAAGCAAAAATTAAAATAAAAAGCAACCTCGAGTTTCGTTATCCTTTTGCTCAGGAAAACAGAAAAAATGCAGATTCAAGTTCCGTTTTCAACTTTCTCAGGAAAATGCTTGGCGCTTGGATACGTACATTAATGAACTAAAGTATTAGATTTTTAGCTTGTCTCCATTGCATTCACTGTAATCCTAATTATAACGCAGCTTTATCATGTTTGCAAAATGGATATCCGTTTTTTCATTTTTCTTGGTTATAATTAATTTAGAAACACCAGTTTACAAGAGAAGCTGGATAATGTGCAGAAGGACCGGCATAATCTGCAGGAGAAGCTGGATATTCTGCAGAAGAAGCTGGATATTCTGCAGAAGGAACCGGATAATCTTTTATCCTCACAAAAGGTATGTTCAGTCACTTTTGTCTAGAGTTCGTGTTAACTGAACTGTTCAGTTAGTGAAATGCAGAACTTAGATAAGTTGGGAAACTTCAGAAATGTGCGGTAAAGTAGGTTCCCTAGTGCACTGTTTTCAATAAACCCAGACAAAACTAGTGAGATATATTTTTAATTTCAAATTTAACAGTTGCTAAGGTCTTAGTTTTGGATTAATTTTAAGCACCTTTGGATTGCGTAATTATATACACCGTGAAACAGCCATTTTAATTACGAGAAGTGGGCCTGCACGCAGAAAAATCAAAATCTCTCAACTCATTGGGATTCGAACCATAACTCCCAAACAGATCACCAATGCTTTTTTCAACTGAGCTTTAAATTGTTTTGCTTTATTTCGATTAATGACAAAGAACGGCAATTGAGCGTCTATGAACAGTAACTCCAAATCTGAGTTTTGCTGCCTCTAGAGTTATTATGTGCTCCGTAACAGTGTCATAACTGATGAGTAGCTAGTAATAGATAACTGGCTGGTTTTCTTTAACAATATTTAACTACCCTCGTGTAGCAAAATGTGCCAACAGTGTACGGTCCCCGGTTGATTCTGCTGCGTGTTCTGTTTTCCGATGTATGCCCAGCAACGATAGCAGAGAAAAAACGAAACAGAAATAACTTGATGAAGGAAGTGTCATATAAAATACATGCTTTCTGACGCAGTTTAACTTACTCATTTGACTAAATGGTGTAAAAATGGGGACATAAAACAGTAGTCGCGTTTTTACCCTTACGTCACGCTTAATTTATGGGGTCCCTTTCGAAAAATCAACTTAGATAATTATAGATAATGTGCGATATCATTTCCGTTTGTTGTAAGCAGTGCAACCATGGCAGATTATAGCCCAAGACGTGTTTCAAAACATACAATTTTGTAATTATATTGGTATATTTAAAATAATGTACTAGTATCCTAACACTCTTTTTCAACAGATGGACACACCCGACACACCTGGAATGGCGCAGAGAACAGATGATCAGACGGTTCAAGCACCTGGAAGTGGTATGTCGCTGTATCAGAATTGTTGGGAGATCTAGAATTTCGAAAGTTGACCTTGTAACTATCTTAGGACCAATCACTATGGAAGTGCACACTACTTCAAAAACGGGCACGTGATTAATGAGGCTCCTACCGGTATTTTTGACGAATGGGTCCTGGGTACTAATGCGCAAGAAACGCGCGCGATTTTTGCTTTCTTGAGGGTGTATTTTCCCGAAATATAATGCTCTAACTCTCCCACAAGGAATTGGAACAACATATTTACTTTTACGTCTGTGATGGGAAATCAAAGTGTCACAATTTGTGAATTTTCACAAAATACAAACATGCATAGTAATTTCCATCTTCACTTCTCACTTCAGTTTATGGTTACCCGCAAACATCTAGCTATGTATCGGTACTGAACGGATGTGTGAGCGAGATATTACGACAACACTGTCACTGTCATCGATTCAGCCATGTCAGCTACATAGTCTCGGCACATAAAATAAGGCGATGCAAACTAGCTCAAATTATGCAATCCCATCGAGAAATAATTAAAGATGTAGTGGCTGAAAGCAAAAGGGCAAAACAAGCGTATTCTCGGGGAAAACACGTCAATTTATTTTAACACGATTGTTACAGGCACAAACCGACTGACAATCGGCGATCATACGGGAAGTCGAATGAATACATTTAGCGACTGACTTGTCAGTTTCAAAACTTTAAACTTATAGCGGTCGACTGGTGAAATAATAAACTATCCAGATCCTACTGTCGCTTATATTTCACTGCTCCAAGCAGGTCAACAGCAAGAAAGCAGGTTCTGAATTTATAACTCACATAATAAAGTTAGTACCCTAACATAAAGTGACAGTGATATCCTCGCCAAATGGACCAGCCCACCTTCATATGAACAGGCCCTCAGTATAACTCACATAGTAAAGTTAGTACCCTAATTTGTACATTTTTCATTTGCTGCTCATAATCTGTTTGTTAATGAGTGCCCTTTTCAAATATTCGCTCCCAAAAACCTTTTTGCAATTGTTGGACCACTTAAATAAACACATCCCCATTTTACTTTCAAATGAACTGCTCACTCAAATAAACGCTTACCTTACAAAACGTGAAGTTTTAAAATGGATAGTCATCTAAAATAAAAGCCTCTTTAAAAAAAATTGCTCAAGTGCCCTTCTCAAATAAACGCCTCCCTAATTTATTTTCGTGAGCTGCTCTCTTAAATATACGCCTTCCTTACAAAGTTTAAAAATGGATTGTCTTTTCAAGCTTGATAAATACAACAGCATGAATGGATTGGGTGACATACAAAAATCGATGCATTTTCTGTTCTAATTCTAGTCTTCGGCTCTCTTATTAATGAAAATAGGTCTTTTATAATACCGGCATTATCAAAGGGCACTTTTCTGGGACGCACAACTTCCAAAACGCCAGTTGTAAACTTACTTGAATGATTCTTTTAAATAAACTTTTGTTCGAGATGACTATCCATTTAAGTTTTAAGTTTTGTAATGACTATCCACTGTGGAAGCGTTTATATTGAGAGAACAATACATAAAGCTTTTATTTGACAGGAAAACTTGAGTAATTCTTTATAAAGAGGGTTTTGCTTGAGATGACTATCCATTTTAAAACTTTAAGTTTTGTAAAGGGAGGCGTTTATTGATAGAGAAATTTTAAGAGTAAACTAGGGAGGCGTTTATTTAAGACGTTTTACAATTGCAAAATGATAGTTGGAAGCGGATATTTGAAAGGGGCACTCATTAGGAAACAGTTCATGAGCAGCAAATGCAAAATGTACAAATTATTAGTTTTAGGATTGATTTTATTACATTTATGGTGGGTCGACGTATGGCATTTATGGTAGATTCTTATTACATTTTTGGGTGTTAAATCTCCATTTCGCTAAGTGCACCAGTATGGTGGCCCAGCAGTGCCACCCTTTAAATTCATTTTTGTGATCGTTTCTTACGAATTATTTTTATGATTTTTTTTACTTTGATTATTTTTTTATGCAAATTGATTTTAAAACGAAATAAAATTGTGTTAAAAGAAAATAAAAAAAGCAGAACTATTTTGTTTTTAAAAGTAAAATGAAAACAAAAGATATTGATTTTGTTTTAAATCAAAAATGAAATGAAACAAGAACCATGTTTCAGTAATGTCTTTAGCCAATGTATTCACTTCCTTGATCGTTGATTAGATACCAGACTCTTCCACAAACAAACTGCGCACGGCTTCGTCACACATATGTTGACATAAGTAATTTGCGGCTCTTTATTTCCTTTGGAAACACGGTGAAACCATTTTTTCTTTTTCTGATTACAGGTTGTTTTTCCAATCTCCACTTTTTTCCAGAAAGCAAAATTCTAAATTCGCCAGTTTTTATCTAAAATGTTTTTTCATTTTTCTCAAATAACCGATAAGCTTGGTATGATAAAAACACCCAATTTTTGCAAAAAACCGACTTAATTGTCACAGATTTGTTTCCGAAACGACCACGGTGATCATCAAATTTTTGTACTTTTCTGGTACACGTTTCTCATGAGCTAGCAATAGGAAAGCGTTTTCTTAAAATATATATATATATATATATATATCACTGAATGAAATGCCTCGGATAGGACCCTTACACTGCCATTACACTACCACTACACTAGTAGTGTAATGGTGGTATGATGGACGTGTAATATTCCTTATACAACCCGGCACCTGCCACTTTTTGTATAAGATCATTACACGTGGTATGAGGTTCCTTGTACTACAATTGTACGTCCATTAAACTACCAATATAAGGGTTGTATAATGGCATATAAGGACGAGTATGTATCATGATTCTTATACTACGAATATGAAATCAGCCGTATCATGGGGCCATTATACGATTGTTATACAAATTAGGCCACACCAGCCATCCACGCCATTTACAATTTATGACGATTTCCAAGCACTAAATGCATATATATTTTTTGTTTTGCTTCTGTTTATTTTATGGATGTATTAAAAAGCGGTAAGGAAGTGCATCATATTTTGAAATACGTGCCGTTCATCAATTTTGGAAACCAAAACACAGTTTTACCCAGCATGCCAAAATAAATTCTATTTTATGAGAAATAGTTGGTTCAATAAATATACATATTCTAAGGCAACTTACAAATACAAACTGTCAGATTTCATCCATTATGGAAGAGGAAACTAATGAATTAACCTGACCAACTGAAAGCCACTAAGCTATTATTTTCTAATCTAACTTTACATTTTATGTCATTTTAGACAAAAAGAATAAGAAAGGTCCTACATAATCAATGCTCAGGTGCCTAAAACAACAATATATTTATTCTTTAAAAATCTACGATACCATAGTAAAAAAAGTTATTAGGAAAGAAATTACATTCAGTTAATACGAGTTTGTATTCTGCATCTAGTAACACGCGCTACGTGGCAAAAACTGGAGACTTAATCTTACTGCAGATTGGTCAAAACTCACAGCCAATCACAAATCCGTGCGACAAAAACTTGCTTTTGGGTCGAGCTTGTGTGTGTTTCAGTCCGAACTCGCAGGCTTTCATATTTGCTGATTCAAGGACTTTTCAGGATTTTCAAGGACCGTGGGAACCCTGACAATATATCTCTCAATCAGATCTGTATTTGACAGTTCAATAGGGCACTGATTTTCTCCGCAAGGAACTACAGTTGCTAGACCCATTCTTGCTACTGAGATATACAATCTTTGGATTTTCTTGAATATCTTGTTAAGCATCTACTTCCTGCAAATCAAAACAAGCCACACAAGGTTAACATTGTGGAACACAGAGTATGTGCATTCTATTGTAGATGCAATCCAAACGTTTTTTTGTATCTTTCATTAATCTACCTCTAACAAATTTAAGGATGGTTTGAAACAAATCAACAAATTTAAATTTCATTTTCTTGGCTCAATGTGAGTTCCTCTTACAAAATGATTTTTTCCGAGGCTTTTCTCACAAATGAAAGGAATGATAGAAAGAACGAGTATGTTTATATTTGGATTTAACAGCTATCAGACCATAAATGCCTAGTATATAATTAACTTAAGGAACACAATTAGTTTAAGGGACCTTCTGAACTTTCAACATACTTTGTTTGGGTAAGATAGACTTTATGACACTTTTAAAGTGATATAGAAACATCTTACCATTTATTTGTTTTACTTAATGCAAAAGTCACTTTGAATAGTTTTAAAACAGCTTCATTACTAAGCCGCTACTTCTGAAGTTCTTGATTGGAAACTAAATTAGGGTTAAAAGGTGCTTTCAGACCATTAGAAAAGAATTGTTGACATCCCTCCCTTTTTGAAATAAAAATCTAAAACATTTTATTGTCAGAAATCAAATATTCTTCTGTAATCCTTAGGTATGGTGGTGGGTAGCAGTATTCCACACAAAGGTCTATCTGGGTACAAAGCTCAGCTTGACAATGACGCTCACTCAATGTCCCAAATATATTCTTAGTCCTTGCAGATCAGCAAGTTTTGATAAATGATGACCAAATGGGCCCACCAAGTTGTCTAGAGCATTAACAAATTTTGTTGAATCAAAACTAGACCCAAACCAGTTTTGTAGACTATCAATTGTGAAATCAACAACCACTGCCAGCTAAGTGTCATTAACATAATATATATTAGTTTGTCTTTTGTCAACTAAGTTTGAGACTCAAGATTGTAATTTAACTTGGTTACTTTTGCAGTTGTTTATGTCGCAAATACTTCAAGCAGACTTGTCCAACAAAACTTTATTACTGACTGTTGTAATTATGTTAAGTATAAACAAACTAAAGTTGGAATAGATGTGCTAATTCATGAACTGAAATGGAAAACTTGAGTTCAGTCTTTTAAAAATGGACTATCTTTCCTCTGCAACCAAATTTACAATATCCAGTATTACATTTTATGCGCTTTGTCCCGTAACGGCTAAGAAACCCGAGATATTCCGATTGCACGAATGTTTTGCATTGACCGAGCTCCGTTTGCTGGAAAAATACGCAGAAAGATCAGACATCTGTTTTGCCGTATTTTGGCCGCTCACCAACTGGTAAGAGGCCGTTTATTTTCTGCGATATATGCAATAATAACAAACAAGAGAAAAACATGTACTAAGTCATTCATTTTTCCAGCAAGGGTTGGGATCTCTATCCCGCCGCAGACCGTCACGACAGCCGGAGTGACAGGGCCGACCTAACCCGAGGGCAATACAGCGCTGCTGACACGTTTCCTAACATTTGACTTAACGTTCTATTCGGGCGTGTAGGATGAAACCTAACGGAAGAGTCCAGCTGTCTTGGCTGGCTCTATCGCTCCAACGTCCAAAATTATTCATACAGCTTCTGCGTGGGAACGCTATGTCTTTTGCAGAAATTATCACAAATTGAGTAACTAGCAGCGCCATGCTCTTATACGAAACTTCACAACAAAACCTGCGTGCCAGCCCCTGCGTGGGAACACTTTCACAAGTGTCTAGTCATCTTAAAGCAAATCAAAATTTGTTCCAGCCCCTGCGTGGGAACGTCGTGTATTCTACGTGTAAGGTGCAACTAAACCAGAATTCTTTCCACTACCTGGACGAGGCCTTAGCCCCTGCTCAAAACCCAGTGCAGGTTGTAGAAGAGCAAAGTTCTATCCAGCCATAACGACGGCAAGAGACATAGATAGATGGATGGATGGATAGATGGATGGATGGATATATATATAAACGTTTCTATTTGTTTTGATTGACATACACGAGTGAATCTCTGCACATTTGAATTGCTAAGTGACTTTTTGCATACTTTGACTAAACGTGACAAAATAATCTGTGCAGTCCACATGTCGTGACTATTGTCTTTACTTCCAATACAATGAAGGACCCGGGCAAGTTCAGGCAAAGCCCATCTAGATCAGCCAAACGTGCCTACCTACCTACCCTCTCCCTACTAAAATTTGTTTATAAAAACTGGTTTAAACTGGTCTTGGAAACGAAGCTTATAATTTATACGGGGTAGATTTAATGACTACGATAGTTTATTTGTGGTGGATTTAATTACTACAATGGTTTTTTGTCCGTGGATTTAATTATTACAATAAGTTATGAGGGGTGGATTTGATTACTTCCTCCGCCCCTTCCATCCCTTTTCCGTGCATAATATACTACTTACAGAGGCCAAGCACGTGGCTTGCAAAAAATAAGTACTTGGTACTGCGATACCCGGATGGCGCGCCATCAAGCACGGTCCGGACTGGAAACAAATTGATGTGTAACAAGCCGCATAAAATAATTTATTTCCTCTGGAAATAAATTGCCCAAATTTGTTTGATTGCGTCAAATTTACATTATTTCTGAATCTCAACTTGTGCTAGAACCAGTACAGACTTTAACTATTAATGCGATCTTAATTTAGGAAAGACACGGTAAGACAGTACTACAACTGTTTTTGTTCCTTTAATCGGCTGTAGATTCTGAACAATTATTTCTTTAACTTTCTTCAAAATTTCTTAACGATAATTGTTATAAAAATTATATATTTGTTCCAATCAAATTTACTTCAGATGGTTTTAGTTTTGCCTTCTCGAGTCCTGCTTGGAGAATCCAGTTGACCATAACATATACTTTTGCTTACCAAACAAGATTTCCTCTGTGGTGGGGGTATGGATTTTTATTGAAACTATAAACAATCCAAATGAGCATGAGAGTTGACGAGAGTTCAAACTCTCACTCCTATTTGACCGCCAATTCTCATGCAATGAACATGTTCAAAATTTATGACGAGAGTTGACGAGAGTTTCACAAATTTTCTTGAGCAAATCTTGTAAACTCTCATAGACTCTCATCCTTGTTTGACTACAATATTGAACAAAATTTTCATCCAATTCTGGTCACTAAACTCCCATACATCTTTCATGCTCAACTGCCTGCCAGGGCTTTACTTTAGGTATGGTGCGCCAAGGTGGACACAAATACTTATTTCTCATATATACAACTTCTTTCTCACACATACAACTTCTTTCATATGTATACAACTTCTTTCATATGTATAAAACTTTGTTCTCATATATACAACTTCTTTAAAATTAAATTATAAATGCAAGTTTCACATATATACAACTTTGTTCTCATGTATACAACTTCTTTTATATAAAATGATAAATTCAACTTCTTTTCTTGTGCGATAAATATAAAACTCATTGAATATGTTTCACACCGGTTCACAAAATAAGCCACTTATTCCACGCATATATATATATATATATATATATAATATGCACAATAAAGGAATGGGCTTGTCCGTTTCAACAACGCTTTATTTATTTCCGAGCCAACGCGTTTTGCTCCTATTTATAGTTTTCGGAGATAATTGGTTCATTAAGCTCTAATTCTCATACGTAAGTGGGAAATTGATTCTCGTTTGTGACGTAGTACAATAGTAATGTGGCCTTTGCCAAGTTTGAGGGTTTAAAGTTACTAACGCCCTTTATAAAAAATGTCAAAGACAAAATATGAACATGAATATTAAAGGTTTCCTGCGTTACAACTCTATCCCGTG
>JANSTQ010138375.1:0-13241 GCA_026167885.1 Bergia puertoricense
TTGAGCTTCATAACCAGTTAGTTCTATCAACTATGATTAGAAGTTTGTTGAGCTTCATAACCAGTTAGTTCTCTCAACTATGGTTAGAAGTTTGTTGAGCTTCATAACCAGTTAGTTCTCTCAACTATGATTAGAAGTTTGTTGAGCTTCATAACCAGTTAGTTCCCTCAACTATGGTTAGAAGTTTGTTGAGCTTCACAACTAGTTAGTTCTCTCAACTATGGTTAGAAGTTTGTTGAGCTTCACAACCAGTTAGTTCTATCAACTATGATTCAACACGATGAACTTTAGATCGCGCGTCCACTTACGAACAATTGTAATATAATGAGACAACATTTACTTTCTCTTTACAGAAAAATAAAACAAGAAGGAAGCAAGGTTTCCTTGTCCTGATCGATTGACAACATGAAAGCAAAACTCAAAATCCCGACTCCAGCTTTGCCAGCAAAGTATCGTATCAAGTTAATTATTGTAGCTCCGAAGCAGTTTTTTTTCAATCGTTTACGGCAGTAAAACACACTGGTGTCGACATAACGAACTGTTATGGGACTGGGCAAATTACTTTGTTGTACATGTATCGTGGGTTCGTTAAAAACGAAACCCAGAAATAATGAAGTTAGTGAAAAATATCCAAACGGTCGTTTTGTCGGGGTTGCGATTCAGAGTTGTGATATATTTTGACACATCTAGAACCAACCGAGACAGTGAAGAGGCTAACTGATTGATGTTGCATTTGATTTCTTGCGTGATATACAGACCTATAGACTGAAACAAATCGTAACAAAACAAAAATAATTAACAAAAATGAAATTTAAGCTACATGGAAAACGAGTTAACTAACGCAGTAGTGTTTTCTGAAGCGTTCTGTTCTCCAATTCTTCAGAAGAGCTCATTTATGTAATTTGACTGTCTTTGCTCTGTGACGCGCAGTCTTAAAAATTTGTCTTCCATTCAATTAAGAGACTTTAGAATGACTTTAGAACTGATGAACAGAATGCTCTTTGGTATATGAACAATATTGTAGATGTACTGACAGTGATAATATTGCTATCATGACAATCGCACGTGATCACTGGAAAGGCCGTAACTGTCCTGTCAGAACAAATAAAAGACCTAAAACTTCCGATATGGCGAAATGGTTGTGTTTGGCATAGTGGTTGATGTTCGTTATATCGGGGTAGACTTTGCCCTTGGAGTCCCCCAAATTCGGCTCGTTATACCAGAGTTTTTGTTAAATCGGGGTTCTAAGCCAAACAAATGACTGTAATTTTGCCGAGACTAATCAAATTACTTCATTGTACTGGGGACTTCGTAATATCGAGGTTTGTTATATCGGGGTTCTACTGTACACATGTATCTAGAGCTCTCAGTTTTATTTGTTTTCACACATCAGGACTGCAAATTTATTGTCGCCTGTTTAGCATTACAGAAAGGACACTTAAAACAAAATCAAAAGAAAAATGAACATTGATCTTCGAGAGTTGAAAATGTTCTTCAAGTTTCATACAATGTACGTGCTGTCGCACCAGAATAGGAGTGATTCGATGGGAGTTGACAAGACTCCCCTAACATAAAAAGTTTCTCATCTACCTACATGATAATTTGAACATGATGAAATTTGATGAGTGGGCATGAGAAAGGCAGTTGTATGAACTGCTCCTTTGACAGTTACCCTTTTGCCCCAGTCTATCTAAATATTTTGACATATTGAATCCTAAAATCGATTATTTTTTTGTATAACTGATGAAATCAACACTATTAACTATTTTGAAATACTAAATTGAAAAAAATCATCGTTGCAACAAAGCGATATTTGCAAAGCATTTTGGGTGCTAATGGGTCTTTAAAGTTTGTTGTCACTCATATTTACTGTCTAGGTGTACACGGTTGGCCCTGAGTACGCCCACGCGGAAGCCAGGAAATCTCCTTCGTTGGATGGCAAGGTAGAACGTGACAGCCAGGGCAAGGAGATACGTTATCCAGTGATCCTGAGTCAGTATGAGAAGGAAATTGCCAACAAAGTGTGCACCGTTTTTAAAGTATGCTACATTCAAATGTACCTGCATATATATGCGTTGAAGTCATTCTTTAAAACATAGTTAGTTGTCATCATCTGCGTAATCAGCATCTTCAATAACATGTGCGTCATTACAGTCGTTACGTGCATCATCATCTTTCCTTGTTGTGCCGGAATCCTCATAAAGTGTTCGTGGTTTCTCATCCACAGGGCACTCTATAAAAAACCCTCTATCGTTTCTTCAGATTATTTTCCACTTTTTTTACATTCTAGATTTCTTGTAGGTATCATGTCAAATTAGGTGTTTCAAACTGTTCCAGCACTCATCCAAACAGCAGCAATGAGTTGACCTTCCATTTAAACAAGGAGGACCAATGTGTATTTTAATAGACCTTGGTAAATTTCTTTTAAATGAAGATAGTGCTTTTCGACCGGGCCAAGTTGAATAATTGTTACCCGTTACAGATTGACGTATTTTCATTGATTAGGCTAAAAAGAACATATGAGGGGGAAGGATGAAGACTGACGACATTCATAACAGACATTCACTCTTAAAACGTGTTCTGTAATTTCATTTGAAAGTTTTCACAGGAAGCATCAGTCAGTTTCGGTGTATCCATTTAGAATACGAAATCTATTAATAAACGTTTGTACCGAGGGCATTACATGTATGTTGTTTTTTTCACTGATACAATAATAAAACGCTTACTAGCGTTGTGTTGTGTTGTGTTGTGTTGTGTTGTGTACAAATACGGTATTCACTGTATTGTAAATCCGTTTCGGATCAAAGAAATCAGATCCCTGAAAAAACCTTTTGTCAAGAAGCATCGCCAATAATATTGGAAGCAAAAAAGAAACAGCGTGATGAGTCAAAAGATCTTGTCAAAATCATAAAATGTCTACAAGTTTCTGATCACAATCTTTACTGAATTTTGAACATAAAGTTAGCATCAAAATTCAGTTTGATAACAAATAGTACTCTTATCATTTCCATCTGTGAAGTCTTTCATGCATTTTTTATTGAGGGAGTTTGACCACTTCACATTTATGTAAAAGGAAGAGATTACAAAGGCTGGTGAATTGCTTGGAAATCATCCCTTTTTGTAACTTTTTCTCTAATTAGCAATCTGTCTGTGGCTTCGATCTGCTGCGAACCCGCGGCAAGTCGTACGTATGTGATGTCAACGGATTCAGCTTTGTGAAGACATCAAAGAAATACTATGATGACTGTGCAATGGTTCTGTCAAGCATGATCCTGTTTGAGTTGGCCCCGCAGCTGTACATGCCATATAATCCAGACTATGGTATAGAGGATCTGCCTCCAGAGGAGCGAGAAGTTGAGGAGGGGACAGTGCTGGAGCTGAGGTGTGTGGTGGGTATTATCCGGCATGGTGATCGTACTCCAAAACAGAAACTGAAAATGGAAGTGAGACATCCCAAGTAAGTATTTCATTAAAAAGTAAAAATCATAAGTGCATACACTGTAAATTTGAATTGTACAGAAGACAGCAAATTGTTTCGTAAAAAGAAAAAATTATACTATCACAGCAACTGATCATCACTAGGATTCCTAAAATGTGTGCAATTCAACAATTGGTTTCGGCTCCATTAAATCCCAAACCAATATCAGAACATTTTAGGTGGAGCCACCCACTAAGTTAGCACAGTTACTGAATAACAACTAAAAATAAATTCTAACGGTTAAGGACGCCGATAAAACACGTTAGATTACGAAAGCAAACATGAACGAAATGTAAATTTCCCACGAAAACTTTGAACTCAAACATATGATGTTGCACCCTTGTCGGTATCCAAATATTCCCGCCACAATTCAATCTGAGTATAGCAGACTTTGCAAATTTCCTATCAAATTTCAATTCAAGCTAGAGCACACAGTGTAACATCCCGCCACTACTCCACTTCAAACAAGAGTACATACCATAATTTCACCGCGACATCTTTAAACGCTTGTAAGATAACTCGAAACTTTCAAAGGAAATAGGAAAAAACTCGAGCTAGCGCGAGGTTTTAGTTTCGAGAGTAAGTTGGTACGAAAATTATTTGAAGGGATACTGAATTTAATTCAAGTTTGCTGGAAGTTCAAGTTATCAAGCTTGAACTGCCTAAATGATGACCTTTCCCAGTGGATAAACACCAGGGGAACCCATTTGTATACTCACTCTACATACAAAGATAGACTTGAGCCTGTCGCACACCTTTGCGACATCATGCGATTTTCATTTCATGCAATCAAAATTTCATGTTTTTCGTTTTCGTCGCCGGGAGCCGCACACACAAGCGAAAACGAGCAATTTCAATCTTTATATAATATATACGTAGAGTAGTGCTGCCATTTTGATGCCAAATTCATCGAAACGTGATTGCTAAGTCATCTCTTTTTCGTAGCTTCGAGAAATTCAGTCGATATGTTGCTCGTGTTCACCGCACACCTTTGCGAGAACAAGCGATTACGTGCGAATCCATTCGAAAATATCAAACAGGTTCGATTGATGCGATTTTTGTTTCATGTGTTAAAAGTTGCATCGCAGGCCACCGCACACGATGAAAAGTATGTTGTCGCAAAGGTGTGCGACAGCTCTTAGTCACAAGTAAAAGACACGCTTTGATTACATTCTCTATACAATCATGTAGGTTCATCGAACTCTTCAACAAATACGAAGGCTTCACGGAACATTATCTAAAGCTTAAGCAACCAAAACATCTGCAAGAGGTGCTGGATATTGCACGTGAACTTCTACAGGAA
Source organism: Bergia puertoricense (assembly GCA_026167885.1). NCBI lineage: Eukaryota > Metazoa > Cnidaria > Anthozoa > Zoantharia > Parazoanthidae > Bergia > Bergia puertoricense. The sequence goes on from JANSTQ010138375.1 coordinate 4,782, forward strand.
ATTAAGGATGGAGAACAGTTGTTTGAGAATCCTAGCAAACTTCACCAGATCAAGAGTGTTTTGGAAATGTAAGTGTGCATTATGTGTTTGAGAAAAGGATGCCTACCCAAGAATACTTTAATTGAAGAACAAAAAAGAGATGTTTGCATAATGCTGTTTTTCGTGTTATGTCATAAAACTAGGAGGCGTAGCTCAGTTGGTTAATGCGCGGCCTTCGGAACTTGAGGTCCCCAGTTCGATTCTCGGTGACTCCAACGTCTGCGTCGACTTCCCTCTGATCCGTGTGGCTTTAGCTTTAAATACTCGTAAAACGGAGCACTGACAGAGAGAAGGGGGGAGGTGGGGGGGTAAAGTGCGCACCGAGTGCCACAAGTTTATCAGTTACATTACTGTCACGTGTTACTCTGGTTAAAGAAAGTCGCCTTACCATTACCTTTAAACTCATGGGTTATCTCTCTTTGGAGCTTGCAATAATATCATATCTCGAAAATAGGAAGCTAGTAAATTTGGTTTTTGTCAACTTACAAGAAGGGTTTTAACGTCTTGAACAATTTTCTGAAATTCCTGATCTTATGTTTCCTTATTACGGCTGAGCCCCAAGATCTAAAGGCATGCAAAATGTTTTGTCCTTTACGTGTAAACCTGTCGGCCTTTCGACTACAGTACTTCTCGATTCTTCAGTTTGGAAAATTTGCTGCTGAAGTTCTTTTTGCAAGAATTTTTTCTTCTTCCTAATACAACAGCTTAATAGAAACTCTTTGTTATACTGATATTTTAAAAACATTTTCTTTTTGCCAAAGGTACGGATATTTCTCTGGGATCAATCGCAAAATTCAGCTCAAGTATCTTGGACGTGTGAAAGACACAGAGAACTCTGGAGCAGACAGCCAGGAAGAAAAACAGGGTGGTGACAGCAAGAGTAGGAAGGAGTCTGGGGAGCAGTCATTGTTGCTGATTCTGAAGTGGGGCGGGGAGTTGACCAGTATGGGCAGAGCGCAGGCTGAGGAGCTAGGAGAAGCATTCAGGTACTGTAATGAGAATATGAATAACAATAACAATAACAGTGACAATTACAATGACGATGACGATGACAATGGTAACGACAATGACAATGACATTGACAATGACAAGAATGACGATGACGACGACGATGTCGATTACAATGACAATGATGATGACAACTGCAATGACAATAACAATGACAATTACAATGACGATGACGATTACAGTGATGACAATTGCAATGACTAACAATGACACAATGACAATGACATTGATAATAACAGTGACGATGACGACGACGATGTTGATTACAATGACAATAACAGTGACGATGACAATTGCAATGACAATAACAATAACAGTGACAATGACGATGACTGTGACAATTAATCAATCAGCGCTGACTTTGGCCATATTCTTCTTTATTTCCGTTTTTGCTGAAGATGGATGTACACTGAGAGTCAGGATGAGTATACAGGAGGTGGACTGTTGAGACTGCACAGTACCTACAGACATGACCTGAAGATTTACGCATCCGACGAGGGAAGAGTGCAGATGACTGCTGCTGCCTTTGCCAAGGTTAGTCCCACGATATCTGCTTTTCTACAGACGGAATGCAATTTGCCATTGTTGGAATTTGCCTCATTAGCTTAGTCTAGCACAATCTACCTTCAACTGAAGTAAACGAAAACTATCCATAACAGGCCCTTTATGGACATGCTTGAGGTCCGGCTGGGGTTACTATCTGGGACACAACACTCCTATTTGAGACACCCATTTCTTCTGAGCCAATATTAAATAAAATACCAGATTTGTAAGCATGTTCTTCATCTTAAACCCCTGACTTTTCTCTAACTTTTCATGACCTTTTACTCGACCCAAAAATCAAAAATTATGAAAATATCCCAAAAGTAGGTGAATCGAGGAAGCTGTTTGCGGTGCTATGGTTACATTTAACGACAAAACTCCCACAGATCTGATTTTCTATGACTTGCCATGACTATTTTGATTTTCCAGCTCTTCCATGCTTTGATTTTAAAATGTTTAGGTTCCATGACTTTTCTGGTTTTCCATGATTCGTATGAACACTGAAGTTAATCTTGGAATGAAAGGTTCATGGAGAAGAGCTTTGATAAACTTGGTAGGAATGAGAAGGTCAATAATCTATTTTGTCTTGAAATTAAGGGATTTCTTGCTCTGGAAGGCGAGCTGACTCCAATTCTGGTTCACTTGGTGAGAAGTGACAAGAACGTGACTGAAATGTTAGACACCTCAGTTGATGCGGCAAGAATCATGGGAAAGTAAGTGGAAACCCTCGCTCGTGACAGAACGGAAAATGGCCAACCCCCTTCCTAGGCCCTTTCCTCTCCTGAGAGAAGAATCCTGGTTGGGTTTGATAACGTTTCAGCCAGACGGATCTACAGTATATAGAATTAGCGCGCATGTGCGTTCGTTTTGATGAATACAAAATATTTCCACGCTCAACCAGGCTAAATTAAAATAAAAAGGTTTCTTAAGCACCCTTCTCTAGTTTACTTTATTTGTTAGCTCCAAGAATCTGGGTGCCACGTGACCGAACGCAACCTGGACCATTCTCTCGGGAGATAAAAGAACCTTTATGTTATAAAATTTAATTGCAAGTGGACAAATATGCGTAAAACCCAGTTTTAATGTCTTTAGTTTTGCTATAATTACACAAAACTTCCGAGATAGCATAAATCAACTAGTGTTGAACAGCCGAGATATTGAGGAAGATGTTAGTTTTCTTGATCAAATATTTCTTGTTCCAATACTACGGTTTACTTGCAGAGTAAAACACCATCTTCATGAGATACTTCACAAGGATGACGGCTTTAAAGAAGAAGACTTTGTGAAGGTATGTGCCAAGTTTGCTTCTTTGGTTAACGCTCAGAAGGATTCGTACAGGTCATGTTCAACTTTGCATTTTAACAAAGTGTAACAGTGTTATTTGTTTCTTAGTACTGAGCAACTGAACTTCACTTATTATCTAATAACAACAAACCCCTTTGCTTTTGAAGTAATTTCATTTATCTTTTGTTTCGTCCTATTTACAACTCATGATTGCATATTATTTATCAGCTGGCACCAACCAAGTCAGATTCACTGCTTGATGCCATGAAGAAAGTGAAGAATCCAAGGAAAATGTGTGAGAAATTACACTCGCTTGTACAAGGACTGACCACACAACTCAAAGAGATGATTAACGATAAAGTCATGGACTCGAAAAGTAAGATTGCTTTATAAGATTGGAACAGTGATTGTGTGAAGGGGGAGCAAATTTGTCATCCAGTCATCAAATGTGTTTGAAGGTCTTTAAATGGTTAAATAGCATGTTAAAAGTGTACTAACAGTGTCTATGGGACGTCACATTTTAAAAAGATTATGGCAATCATCAAATATTGTTTATGTTTTCAACCAGAAACTTTATCACGATGGTCACATACCACATCTTTGTTAATGCTTTCCTTAGTGTTTGAATGTATAGATCTCGTCGTGAGTCGCTGGGATCATACAATTTTTTTCTGTTGAATATACTTTTCACTTCTTTCCCACACCGTTAGTCCATGGTACCGCAAAAAGATTTTGGATTTTGGATGAACTGGTTTGGTTTCAAAAATTATGATTTATGCATGTAACTAGAGGATGTTACACGGGAGCGTAAACATATGAGTTTTATTTTCAAATGATAAGAACGATATATTATGGGAAAGAGCACATTGAGTGAAAACAATATTGTTTTTAACACGAGAAAATAAAATTCATTTCTTGAAGCCGCCATGTATGTTTTCTTATTTATGTAGACAAATTACAGGAATGTTCGTAAAAATCTTCGGAAATAATCATAAAAACTTCGGAAAATGATAGGAAAATCTTTGGAACTCGATGTTATCACCAGTGAGGATACGGAAAATAAGCCACATTTTTTCCAGTAAAACGCTTGTGTTTATAGAATAATGAGACCTTGTGAACTCTTGGCCCAGCTGCAAACTTTGCAGCTCATTGTTAGTGCAAGATTAATCAGTGTCCTCAGTTATTCCATAACAAGTTTACTCAAGATGCTATCATTGTGTCTTCTTCCCCTTGTAGAAACACTAATAAGTTTTAAGGCTTATTCAGCCATAGCACTGACCCTGTTGAGTGGGAGCTTTTTAAAATGCAAAATTTGAAGAAAATATGAAGTATTCTTATTTCTCCATTTTCAGGCAGTTAAATATATAAACTATTCCTGTACACGGTGACAAATTCATGATGTTGGAGTGATTTAAGTGGTCACCTTATGACCGATTAGGGCGCGAGATGCTTGAAAAATGTAGGGCGAATGTTGGAGATTTCAAGCGTGCTTTCACTGTTCCCAGTAGCCGAGTTAAATGTTTTACAACATCCTTAGGGTGTTTTTGTTGTTATTTTCAGAACCTTATCTGTATCATGGCGAGTCCCTAGAGATGATGACTCACAGATGGACTAAGCTTGAGAAGGTAGGTAAATTAGAAGAGGCGATCCTGTAATTGCACTAAAGTGAAAACAAACTTGAGTTGCCATATCACACAAAAATGGATCAAGTTTTCACGGAAATTTACTGTTGTTGTTGCTGTTTATGAGTGGTGAGCATCCAAACCTTAATGACTACCCACTCACTCAAGTGTTCACTGTCGCACAGTACCATCGTAATTACGCACGTTCAGCTCCCATCTGGCCTTGTAGCTCAGTTTCAGAGCAACGGTAATTTGTTGCAGAGGTCGTGGGTTCGATTCCTACCAGGGTCAGAGTTTTCTTTCTCTGTGTAGGACAATTCCTTTCTGGGGCTGTCGCTCAGGAGGAATTACTTGGGGTATTTGTGCAGCACTTCAGCTTATCATTTTTAATCCACAATATAACTGTAGTTAAAAGGGCATTTTCACGGCTTGCGCATACTTAAGGTTTATTTACTAGAACACTCAGTTGTAGCTAAAATATTTTTAAGCAGGTATTGTTCAGATACCAATCTAAGTTTTACCACAGGCAAAAATCACGGATGGTTTGTTTTAGACGATGACAAAGTTGGTTTGTTCTTATTTGTTCTGTTATGGACCATGTTATAAGTGATGTTTCGGTCCGGAACACAAAGTAATAAATACATCAAACCGGGACAGACGTGATTCATCATTCCTCAAAGGCCCCTTTGATGGGTTAAGATGTTTTCTTATAAGATTTCTTGGAAAATAATATAAAAGACCGAAGTTCTGAAAAAGAGAAACTTCAATGATTCAGCCATGAAAGAGCTCCTTTAAAGTTTGGTGAAGGAAGAGAAAGGCTGGGGTATTTGTGTCTTGGCTAGCTTAGAGTTGGTGATATTAAAACACACTGCAACCTTGAAAAGTGATATACTGTAAAGTTTCGTTTCGATGAATACTCTGGAGACCAGCTCCAAGTGCCTATCTTAACCATTTATCAGGTTGTCGGGCTTAATTGGTTGATTTGTTTTTGTAGTTTTTTGTTTTGTTTTTTGTGTTTTATTTTCGTCTTTTTCCTCCTCATTTACCGATCAATGGGGTTCTAAAGGTCTTTGAAAATCCTAGAAAGTCCTTGAATTTTAGAAAATAATTGAAGGCCAGGAAAGTTCTTTCAAAAATGAGTTGAAGTCCTTGAAAATCTTTGAAAATTTTGATTTTTTTTTCTATTATTTAAGAAACTTTAAGCGAATGCTGCATGCTTGATAAAATGGACGAACCTTCATGCACCACAAACAAACCAATACCCCATTTCAAGTGAACAATAACATGAAGTCGAGGGTAGGTGCTAAGAAATACAGCAAATGTATGGAAACTTGGCACCTGACCTCGACATCATGTTATTGTTTGCAGGAACTGAAACTTAATTCGGAATTGGCCGATTGAATTGCTTTATTACCGTAGTATTGTGTCTGTCCTAATGTTACATTTTTATTTTATCTGCCGTTTTTTGTCACAGAACGTAACCGTCTGTCTTGTTTCATTAGGACTTTAAACTGCGGAACGGCGATTTTGACATCAGCTTGATTCCGGATTTATTTGACTGTATTAAGTATGATGTTCAACACAATAGGTGAGTGGGAGGGCTCAAAATGAATGCCAGTGCAGGTGGTTAGTGATTGACATGATTCCAGTTTGGTGACTTGATTGACCTTAATCGTTGACACCAGCTTAGGTGACTAGTGAATTCAAGAAATATAGGGTTAACATCAATTTAGCTGATTGGTGATTAATGTTTACATAGTGATTGACTTAAGTGATTGAAACGAGTTTCAGCAGTCACTGATTCACTGACATCAGCTTTGGTAGTTAGCGTTTGACATTAGTGACTGATGCCAGTTTAGATGATTAGTAATTAACATTTAATTAGTGATTTACGGAGTAATGATTGACATTTGTGATTGAGTCCCGTCCATCCGTCCGTTCGTAAGCGTGAACATCGTCTCCAGGCCCCGAGCATGCCTGACCAAGAGGGCCTCAGTTCTAGGCCCCAGGGTCTTCTCGGTAAAACCATCGCAACATTGTATCGTTCAATTTTTTCTTCGTTCTTGGTAAGTATTCACAGCTATTATTCAGTGAAAAATCGTTTACAGTTTATCAGAGCTTTCAGTAGCGTTTGTGTGGAAAGGAATGCCGTGTTTTGGCAGTTTTTTTTTTCAAGTTTTAATTAGGTCACGGTTATCGACGAAACATGTGGCCATGGCACCACTGGCACCTGTCTGAATGAGTCGCACCACCACTCTCAGTACATTTGAATTTGTCAAATAAATAATGCTTATATTGCAGCACTGTGTGTACATTTCTAAAGTTGTTAGTTATGAAATTAGTTAAACAAAAAAGTCCAAACTTCCAAACCAACTCCAGTACATTTTATCACCGTTGTTTGTTTGTTTTTTCCGTTCACCAAGCGCCATTTAGCGATATAGTACAAGTTTTGTTACACAGATATGTTGTTTACCCTCTACTAAGTTAAACTTCGTTAGAATAAAACAGTTGTGTTAGGGTTATTGAATTTCAGACTTTTTGCATTGTGGTATTTAGCAGTTTTCATGAGTACCAGTGCTTTTGTATTTAAGTTTCACGTTTACTGACCTCTGTGACTGGATAAAAATCCTTTTAATAAATTTAATTCCTAAGTAAATACAATAGTGTATTTGCTTTAGTTTTAGTTTGATTTGTGACTGGCTGATAGGGAAGCCATTCTCTATAAATTTTAGTCGATATTGATTAACTAGCTACCACTAGTTTAACGACTTACATAATTAAAGCGTTGGGTCACTTGATTATAAACAATACAAAATTACAAGCACTGTAGACTCGAGTACCATTGGGTACCTATTTTTGGAAGTGTGAAGTAGATGTGAGTCCATGACTCCCCCTGGTTTACGGGGACAGCACACTAACCAATCCTAGGTTAACCGCCAGCAAAGTGTGCTACTCATTTTCAGCTGAGTCGGATCACAGGGGCAAGTCAAATGTGATTCAATACTGTTAGTTGTGCTAGTTAGTTAGTTAATTAGTAAGTTCTAAAAGTTAAGTCAAGTGGTCACCGCAGTCGAAGGCCGCCCGAAGGCTCCTTTTTCTTTAGCTACGTACTATACCACAAGGGTAGTGGAGGGCGCTACTCCTTTCCCAAACTTTACCCCAGCATGCTGGTACTCGTTTATACAGCTTAGCTGTGCTTTGCTAAAGGACACCACACAGTGGTCAGGGCGGGGTTTGAACTCACGACCTTCAGGTTACGAGTCAGACTCGCTAACCACTCGAACTCGACATGTTAGTTAGTTAGTTAGTTAGCTAGTCAGTTAGTTAATTAGTTAATTAGTTAATAGGTAGTCTGTCAGTAAGCCATTTTGTTGTCCACATTCGCTTTAACTGTTTCGTATTTTTATCTATTTCATTACCCTTCTATCAGAGGTTTTATTAATGTAGGCAACGTTGCAGCTCTGTATAATCCAGCTGTGTAGTTAATTTGTACTTTTTCCCCAATATTGTATAATTAAAGTGATTAAAGTATATGTTAAAGAAATTGAGTGCATATAGGTAAGACGTAAAACTGGGTCAGTTTAATAAATATTTACTTCATCTTTAAGGTTTATAAATACGATTTCGTAGTACAGTCTAAAACTGGCAAACAACTTCAGTTTGATATAGACCGGCAGACAGCTAAGCTCATCGCAAAGCGTTCTCATCTCAGTCTCTCAGTGTGTTGTGACAGTCAATCTTTATGTATGTTTACTGGGAGCCCTAATATTTTTCTTTCCATCCCTTATAGCAACCTAGGCCTAAATAACACTATTGAATTGTACAACTGTGCCAAAGCTCTGGCAGATATCGTTATACCACAGGTAAGAGTGACCAATTTATCCTTCAATTATATCCATTTTGAAATCACTAGTGATTCCTGCAATTTGATTGGTTCCCAACAACAGGATTTTAGCATAAATCT
>JANSTQ010138386.1:0-13240 GCA_026167885.1 Bergia puertoricense
CATTATCTCCGAGGGAACAGCTCACTTCTTCTACTTGCTTTTTCAAGATATCCATTGCCCTTCTATCTTCCCATTCGACAATGACCTCAATTGGTATTTCTTGGCCGCCTTGAACAAGTGGAGATCGCTTGTAACAATATTGTTTATTGGTTTTAAACCTCGAGTTCTGTTGTGGAAACTGTTGTTTGTTATTTGAGAAAATTTTACGCACAAGGCATGAAATTCGCGTTAATTAAAATGCTTTTAAATACAACTTCGTAGATTTTGTTCGCGTTGTTAACATGCATTGTTAATTACCTATAAGGTATTTTGTTGAAATGTAAACTGACCTCATTCAGACCCTAACCACTGCTCGAAAAGCGTTGCCGATGTTAATGCTACGATGGCCGAGAAGGGCCACATCAGACCTGGTCAAGTGCGCCATTTTGAGCAACACGCAGCTGAGCGCCGATCGATCAAATTTGGTCGACTCCCGTGGGTCGACTTCGGCTGATTGATCGATTGACTGACCGGATACCCGGCTAACATGAAGAGATAAATCTCTCATATGAATATCTGAAGCCTGAAGTTTGAAGTCTGAAGCGGCCCTTCTCGGCCGTCGTACAATGCAGTCCATGCTTATGCTTTGAAGCAAGTCTTTATAACGGGTTCACAAGAGTTAGGTTTTTACACTTTTAGCAGCAGTTTCTGCCTTTCGTCTCTTTGGCGTTAAGATTTTGTTCATGTGGAACGGCGAAAGTGTCAATAGTTTAGTGGCTTTTCAACAAAATTCAAAGACTTTTCAAGTCTTGAAACTTTGAAGGAATCAGTGAAAGACCGCTACGAATCCCGTATTGAAACCTCAAAATTTCAGGCAGCGGGACCCTCAGGCAAATTATAAGATGACTTTTTACACTCGGCCTCTTTTATACACTATACTGGATAGTTTTCATGTCGTTTTAAAAACCATAGCGGAAAGGTCTTTTGTATACTACTGGAACAATTTTTCCGTGACGCGCAACGCTTTCAAAAGTCATACGTCACATGCCGGATAGGTTCCTGTTTACAACTTGTGATGACAGGTGCAGTGTAAACAAGGCCACAAGCTTAACGGACACAGAGTCGTTTACTCTCAAACAACTGGCAGTTAACATGTCGGGAAAACACAAACCAGCCCCACAAACTTAAAAAGAACAATTTACAAAAAGCAAGGGTTAAACACGCAAAGTTCGCTTTCTTGTTTTCTTCGTCCACTGTGAAAGGTCAATGGCCAGGGTTCCCGCTCCTAACTGAACACGAAAGTCAAGGACTTTCAAGGACCTTTTCAAGCAAATTCAAGGACCTTTGAGGGCAATTTAAACTAGAAAGTTTTCCATATATTTTGCTGTAACCATCAAACAGTGCCAGTTATTCTGCATCTAGTAACTAGCACTGCATGTTTAATCGTTGAACATCAGTTTCTTCACAAGCAAACACGTGCCACTTGGAAAAAACTGGTACTTAACCTGTTTGCAGATTGGTCAAAACTTACAGGCAATCACAAATCCTGTTAAACACAATTTGCACTCTTGTGTTTTGTCGATTTTAAATCAAAGTTTTAAACAAATTGTGATTATTTGCTGGTGCTGCATCAGGCAATTCAAGGATTTTCAAGGACCTCCAAAGATTTTCAAGGACTTTCCAGGCCTGGAATGATGTTTTCAAATTCAAGGACTTTCCGCGGGGACCCTGAATGGCATAATATTTTGGTCAAAAACACAGTGGCACTTCATACTTTGACTGTGAAAATTGAATTTGTTGGTTAGATGGAGATTAACATTAAAAGTCAAAATTCTTTGGATAGAAAACTACAAAGTTGGATTTTTCTATATTTAGTGTGGGATTTTTTTCACAGAGCCAAACAGATTCTTATCCCTATATTATCAGCAAAAAAGTTAAAACTAAAGAGTGAGAGAAGAAATGGAAATCGTTTTTTATATATCGGGAATAGTGTTGGCCCAAGGGCATATCCTCGTGGACTGAAACAGGAAACATTTCAGTTGTAAGTATTAACATTTGCAGTTTGCTGTCAGTCATATGGAGGTATGAAGCAAACTAGTTTATTTATTTCTTATACCATAGTTCTGTAAATTACTTTAAAAGGATCTCACTGATTAACTGTATCAAATGCTTTCTTGAAGTCATAAAATATTCCACACGAGAAGTCTCTCTCATAAACTGTAAGATTTCTCTAACAATGCTAAGGATTACATGATTGAATGTTTTGCCCTCAAGACAAATTGATTATAGATGGATTGGTAGATAAATAGATAGATAGATAGAAACATTATTTATTATTCACCAAGCCATAAATTACTGTGATTTACGCGCGAAATGAAGCTGATATTTCACACGTGTCGAAATATCATATTTTGACACGTGTGTCAAATATCACTTTCCCGCCGAACTTTCCCGCCTTAGAACTCGTTAGCCAATCAGAGCGACGACCGGTTTTGAACGGCGTGAAAGCTTTGGTGGGCGATGCTTTTATTTCAATAAAAGCACAAAGTGATTACATTACAAGTGAGGTGGGGTGTTTGTTGTTTTCTTCAGTTTTACTTCCCTTTAATTTTTTTTCCCTTTAAGTTTTCATCTCCAAGTTGTAAAGTAATAATTTACGGCTTGATGAATAATAAACAGAACATTACATGGCCGCTTAGAGATACGATTTCTATTTTCTCGTATTGAAAATATCTCGAACTCGTTCGCTTCGCCCACTCGTGCGAGATATTTCAATACTTGAAGATAAAAATCTCCGCGCGGCCAGGTAATATCCTCTATATAAAATAAAATATAGATACAATACAATTCACTGTACATTCCATAATCTACAACGATTATCCTAGAAAATGTTTTTCTTCTCAAGGTAATCGATCAATCTGTTGCACAGAAGTTTCTTAAGTAGCTTATTTTAATATATATTTAACAATATATAAAGAAGGAAGGTCCACTGAGATGTAGATGCATAGTTTCGGCGTTCAATTAAAATAGAACTGAACTTTTTTTAATAAAACAAAAAAAAGCTGCAAACAAATCTATCATACTTCTCAACTCTTGTCTACTAAACAACTGTTGGCAACTTTTGCAATAACATTTCGGCTAAATTTCAAATGTACAAATTTACAAATAGACTTTGAAAAGTTTTGATTTGGTAAACATACAGTAAGAATTAATATCTATATATTATAATTAAAAATCATAAATATATGGGTTGTATTTCAAGACACTAATAAGTTACTTGTTCATCATACATTACATATACTTTCAAAAAGTACACGCTTTTAAAACTCGATTCCCATCAGTTATGTAATGGAGAACACACATGGGGAAAAATTGTACAAACAAGTCTAAAACAGTTCCACAAATTCTCTCTTTGATTTCTAGCACCAGACTGCATCACAGCTCCTCAAAAAACTGGATTCTTGTTCTTGACGAGCTGGACTTGATCTACAAAAGCCAACACAACAGAAGGAACATTAGTGATCATAATAAAACGTAAAGGAAACAAGAAGTGATATCTCTGATGCAAAGATACATCGGTATACAGCTGTTTAAAACTACATTAGCACGCACCTGAGAAGATCTAAAAAAGACAATTTTTTTACGAAAATGACAGCTATTTAATTTTCCCGAGTTTTAATAGCTTGCATTTTGCGCTTAGTTTTTGAGTGCCCATAATACCTTTAGATCTTCATGAATGCGCTTACAGAGCCTTAGCTAGAACTCAAATTTAGAGGAGGCAAAAACTGACACCGGTTCTTCCTCAGGCAGTTTTGAAAAGCAGTTCCTTCAAATGTTTAAAAAAACCCTCTAAAATCGACCCGAAGGATCATAAATTTTAGGGGGGGGGGGGCATTTGCCTCATCTGCACACAGCTGGCTACGACCCTGGCTTGGAAAACCATTTACTACTTTCACTAATGTTGTTTTACCACACAATTCAATTCAATTCGTTATCATCTTTAAATGGACGTGTGAACAAATCATATTCCAAACAAAAGTTAGAATAACCTTTAACCTTAACTTTGGCCAATTTGCGGTATGTGCTCGAGCATCAGATTTCCGCTTTTGCAATTTCATTCTGGCCTGGAGGATATCATCGAATAGTCCTTTAAAATCTTGTATCATCGAACCCTATCCAAGCTCTTATAAGTAACGAAAACTAATGTTAACGAATTTGCAATTTCTTTCCAGAGACTGGTGTTGTTGAAGAAATCCGTCTCGACGCGGTCACAAGAGCGCCCATTTACTGTCTAACAATCCGTTAAATACTAGATCACTGAACCCCATCCAAGCTCTTGTAAGTAACAAAATGTATGTTAACGAATTTGCAGTATTTTCCAGAGATTGGTGTTGTTGAAGAAACCCGTCTTGATGTTCATGTTACGAGTGTTCATATACCGTCGAACAATCCTTTAAAAATTGGATCATCGAACCCCATCCAAGCTCTTATTTGAGGAGGCTTCAGTTATTGATATTAATGAGTTTAGCTGTTTGAGACAAAGGTTATTTTGTTTCATGTCTCGAAGGTGTTTGAATTTGAAAAGGTTTGTTTGTAAACATTACATTAGCTGAAATCCGACTTTATGTAACGAATGTGTGTGCGAAATTAGCGCAGTCGGTCAGATCTCTGACTGCCAACCAGGAGGGTCCCGGGTTCAATTCCCGGCCTGGTCGAGGGTTGAACTTTATGCGAACTTCTTTCGCCACACCGTCCGTGGACAGGGAGGTTAAGCTGTTGGTCTAGTCTCTCGACGTTCTATCGGGGGACTTAAAAGAACCCACACACTTATCGAAGAGTAGAATAATCCCGGTGTTGTGGCCTGCTTAAATATTGTAATGGCAGCCATCGGCGCCGGTCACTGATATGATTGTAAAGCGCTTTGAAGCTTTATGTATAAAAGCGCTATATAAGCACCACAGTTTATTTAGTTTTAACTATTTATTTAAAATAATGCTAACGAATTTGCAATATTTTCCGGATTTGTGCTACTGTTGAAGAAATCCGTCTATCCGTGACTTCCCCCATTTATGTTTTTATATTTTACTTTTCAACCCTTTTTACAAAATGGTCAAGTTCAGTTTGGACGTTTTGAAGCCGAAAAACAGAAAGATAAAAGGAGAAATCGAGAGAAAACTGGCACAATTACCGAACCTATCGACCAACTGACATGGTTAAGTTATTATTACAAAAAGCGTAGACTAAAAAAAAAAGGAATTATAAAATTCCACCATCATGTAAAATATGAAGTGTGTTACTATTACTTTGTTTATCTGCAAGAAGTTTTTCAGTCAAACAGCGGAACAATTGTAACGTACAAAAAGGGCGTAAACTGTAATGTAGACTGAATATTAATTTATTACTTCCTAATTGAATGTAAAATGGTTGCTTTTAGCATTATTCAGTTACGTTTTTCTTAGATGTCAAAATTAATTACGAGTTAAACAGTACATTAGTTTTTACAAGTACCTTTATTTATAGGGTTATGGCTGAACATCGGGTGTGAATTTTGTGGGGAAATTCGCATTGTTTGGTCTGTAAATGGGTATGGTTTCTCATGAAGCATGCCACACTCCACCATCAAATGGTTAAAACTAACTCCTTACCTCAGTCTGAGGTTGTGCTTAGACCAAACAAGATTTTATCTGTTGTTCCGGTCACCCGACTGACCCTAACATTTTATCACCAAATTGCCGACCCTATAACTTGCCCTACTTTTTTCTTTCTTTGAGTCAAAAGGTTTTCAAAAACTCGACACCAGACAGGTTTCAATAGTTATTAAACTGTATTTTTGTCAAGGCAATGAGTATACTCTACATGCAGATCAAATTGCTCCTGCTTGCCTTCCAGGCTGTGGCATTTTTGTTTTGTAATTTGGTCACGATCACGATAAAATGTTATCAAAAAATAAAATAATAATACCGACCGACGGACCGACCGACGGACCGACGGACGGACGGACGGACCGACCGACCGACCGACCGACCGACCGACCGACCGACTGACCGACCCTAGGTTTTCTTAGATATGTGACCGGGACCAAAGATATTATTTTATTTGGTGTAGGCCGATTGTAAGCTAGGTTAGCACATGCCATTTCATAGGTAATTTTAATATCTTATTCAACTATTTTAAAAAATAACTTGCAAGATATTTTTACAATAAACGAGTTAGCTGTACGAGCAATAACACCTACGATTAGGATTAGGATTAGGATTAGGGTTAGGATTAGGGTTAGGATTAGGGTTAGGATTAGGATTAGGATTAGGGTTAGGATTAGGGTTAGGATTAGCTTTGGGTCAGCATTAGGATTAGAATTAACTTTTTCAGGTTGGAGTTAGGGTTTGTTTAAAAAAAAAATTGTAACTTCGTTGAAATCGTTATGGTTATGGTTACGGTTAGGAAAAGCTCGTAAGCTTTGTTAAGATCGTTTATTAGGGTTAAAATTAGGATGAGTTTTAAGGTTGGGTTACATTAGCTTCAAAAAGTTCATAAACTCAAAGAATCGTTAGAAAATAGTTAAAAATTGTATTCACTTGTCCATGACCAGAAGTATGCACACACCTTCCGCAGGGTCGAGTATTTTGTTTCTCCCTTTTGATAATTTTCATCATGAATGTTGTCCCATTCTGTTCGACTGCTGTTGATTCTCAGTCCCTAAAATGCAAAATTCTATTCTTAACTTTACGCAAGGGTTTTAAAAAATAAATCTGCCCTTTTGAATCTTTTAATACATTTTTCAAGGTCCTGGAATTCATTCATTCATTGGTTCTAACTTTATGGTTATAATAGTGATCCATTTATAACCACAATGCTTTCCGAGTTGAGACGAATTACTTGGGGCTCAATAGACCTTTTTCACAGCTCTTGAAAAGTAACCAAGCCTTTGTATGGCATCGAGGCAAACGTTGGCCTTGCATGACTAGAAATGTGAAACTGGTTAGCATAATAACCCTGATTAGTATGTCAAAGGCACAAAAGGTTTGCCCCATCAACCTGCGCCTCGATGCCAGACAAAGGCTTGGTTACTTTTCAGGAACTGTGAAGAGGTTTATTAACTCAGAATAGAAGATTATCTTTTGTCGTAGTTACATTAAGTTTTGTTACACCGTTTGCAATGTTATTATATTAGTAAAATCGCATGTACCCTGCGTAAGTAAAGCTTTAAAAACGGACTAAATGTTAATAAAATGTAAATAATATCAAATGCACGCAAAGGATCTTGGTTAGAAATGGACCCTTAACTGTATCAAAACTAGCATTAGCAACAATGGTATGTACAGTTTAGCAGAGAATAATCAAGTATTCAATTGCAGCAGTTAGTGAACTAAACAATTTCTTGTAATAACTTTTTCTGGTTATCAAAATTACAACATTTAAAAAGGCCAAAAAAAAAAGAGAAACTGATTTAATGGTATTGGTTTAGCCAGTTGGTACAACAACTAAATTATCATCAAAATGTTGTATTATGTTAAATGTTATAATTATCAGTTTGAAGAAAGGTTAAAATGTTAAAACTCAATGTAAGAACAGAAGTGACAACAAGATGTCAGTCCACTCATAAATATTAGGTTCTCGATTCTGCTACTGTGTAAGTCTCTTGTTGCCCTGTGTTGTGATGTTCTGTATAATGTTGCACCAAGTTGCGTAGTAGACATTGTATTAGTTGTGTGTTAAGTTTGGTTATCAGAGAGTTTAAGCAACGAAGACGAAAACGTCACAAACAGAGGATTTCAGTAATTACAGAACAGAATAGCTTCACGTGGGAATACAACCAGCTGGTCACCTTTCTGTTGGTGTCTTCAGATAACAGACGTGAAAATCTTACTTTTGGAGTTTTAAGGAGAATTTTCATATTTATGCAGCTTCACACAAAACAAAAAAATTAGCCCCATGGAGCTGATATGTGGTCAGTTGTTCTGGTTTTCATCAATGTCTACTACTCACGACGAAAAAATCTCCTCCTTTTCCAAGCTAAAATCGCAATTTGTTGCTGCGCCACGCAAACATCCCATAATGTATTTTTATGGTCGCTATATATGGAGTTGTTCACCATATTTGAACTTCACTGACTATATTTGGCGCTTCCACCATGGCCCTGGGTATAAGTTTGAGAGACACGGCACCCAGCCAGCAACCAGCCAACCACACGGGAATTTTTGTGCTAACATATGTGGTACAGTCTACGACTGGCCACAAAAAGTAACGGATGATTTATACAAACAAGAAATAGGAAAACGAGGAAGTTACAATTCCAGCAGCCGTCGTTGTCGAAGTTCACATTCTAGGTGCTTAAGCTCCCTGTTGGTTGTGTTACGTTCTCCTGTTGTGTTGTGTTGTGTTGTGTTGTGTTGTGTTGTGTTGTGTTGTGTTGTGTTGTGTTGTGTTGTGTTGTGTTGTGTCATGTGTCGTGCTGCAGAGATGCATACCATAATTTAACTAGATACTAGAGGCTTACACGGACTACTTTCAGAGGTGTCTTCTGGCATGGATACTCTTATATTTCATTCATATCATTGTGTAAATTGCTATCAGTAACTAGATGGTGTTAACTAAATATTCATATTTAGAAGACGTGCTACGACATTTGGTCAAAGATTTTCCAACAAAGATTCAGCAATATTTCAGGAACATTTGACATTCAAGTTTTAAGGATTACATAATAGATCCATATCTATTTCAGTTTTCCCTAAATTAACATCATTGACATTTCAACTTAAAATAAACAAACAAACTATATAAGTTGCTCTCGCAAACATAATAATACTGAAAATATGCAAGTTATGGCATTGCCCATCCGTGCATAATTTCCTCTCACCTCAATTTCAGACTTTAAGTCATTCAGCTGCTTTTGTAAAGTTTTACTTTTAGTCATATAATCAACTCTGTAGAATAGTTAACAAAAAAATCCATTACTGTAAATCATTCAAAATTAAGACACAGACACAGAAGCATCTTTAAAATGCATGTAAAGCTGAAAACTAAACATGTACGTTATTAACCAATGGTAAAGCGTTATTTATAATTAAAAATAAAAATCGAAAGTAATTGACGTACATTTCAAATACATAAGGCAGTATTCCTTTTTTCATTTTGCGTTCTCCCCAGTCGAGTTTTTCAGAATAAATTACAATTCGCCATACCGAGAAAGATGGCGCAACGCAATGCATTGTGGTAAAAGGGGCAAAATATGCAAAGAATGTAAACAAACATGGCGGCTGGTCATGGTGGAAAAGAATAGAACCTCATTGACTTGTGCTTCCAGCTTTCGTGGTAGTACTAGGTAACACAACACCTGTTATTAGGTATTTTTTGCCTACTGCTGCAAATCTGTATCAAAGGCAGCCATGTGCGTTTACATTTTTTGCATATTTTGTCCCTTTTACCACAGTGCATTGCGTGACGCCATCTTTTTCAGTATGGGGAATTCGCTTCGCTTTGAGATTCACACAATTGTACTTATCTGACGCGGGATTTTTTGTATTTTACTAAAATCACGCAGGTAAATTAAATGCCTTCGGGCCTATTGCGACTTGTTGGCACGATTTAATTTCTATGGGTTCGACCTTGAGTTCAACTAATTTTCTATCCTGCGCTTTTGGTCGGGTTTGCATTCATTTGCATTTCTGCCCATTGTGTGCCTAGCTATTTCGCACTGCCCCATTGCACCACCGGGAGCAAGCGAGTGGCAAAACACAAAAAACAATTACGAATATACAGTGAAAACGGCAAAAACAGAAGCCTTCGAAAGTTTAAACTCATACTATGAAGTAGCAAAGTATCCACAGCAGATCTAATCAGAAGTCTTGGAAAGTTTATCTTTTCGACTGCTGCTTTATTAAAACAACCTTGTAAATGTCCCAGTATGCAACAAGCGGATTTTGATGACGTCACTCTTTTTGTTTTGACTACTTAGCATAATACAAAATAAGTTCAACTTTAAGCTTGGAACAAAATTCGTTCATCAATCAATAGAGCGTGACTCAACATAGTACTCATTTGGCCGATTATTCAAACAAGGCCTAAATCTTAAAGTGGCTCTTTCATGGCTGAATCAATGGATTTTATCTTTTTCAGAAGTTAAATTTTCACGTTATTTATCCAAATAATTTCAAAAGAAAATCTTTTAACAGGACATTAATCGATCACTTCTGCTAAGGCTTCATGCATTTTAAAACAATTTATTACATTGTGTTCCGGCCCGGAACACAAGAATTGACAACTACAATCCGACTTAATCGCCTTCTAAAATAGCCCATCCATAGCATTTACTTCTTGAAAAACTTAGATTGATATCTGAACAGTGTCTGTTGATAGATATTTTAGTTTGAAACACGGTTTTTTTTAATAAATCCCTGAGCATGTGCAAAGCATGTGTTATAAACAGTAGTTAGATACCGACTAAGAATATGACCTTGTTTAAATAATCGATCCATTGAGTTTATACGGATTTTTTTATGGCTGGTGACAATTTTTTGCCGTTAGCCATACATTCTGGGAGCCTGGATACGAGACACGAATTGCCCAGTCAGAATGAATTTGAGGATATGGTGATAGAATTGACTCTTTCCTGGGTGGGATGTGCTTACTAATAGGAAAGCAGAAGGCTTTTTTTGTGAGGTTTGAGTTATCCCTGAAGTTTAAAAAGAACGCTTTCTCGCAAGATCCAAAAAAGTTTTATTTGGCAAGTAACTTACCACGAAGTCCGATCACTCGTCAGGTCTACTGTATATACGACATATTTGTTTTCTGAGTTGGGTCTATCTGGCCCGCGGAAGAGGGAAGGGAAGAAGGGACCGCGCCAAATTCAAACCACTAGAGCTCACCAGCCGTTGTAGATCGGGCAACGATATTTGGTGACTTTTCTTAAAATTTACTGGGGAACTTGACGTGCCGTTTTTGTCCCGCTCAATTAAGCCGTTGTCATGGCAACCATTTTTTTAGTGTCAGGTCTAGGAAATTTTTCACAATTTTTTCCAATTTTTTTTTCTAGCTGCATTAAAACAATACATTTGTACGTTTCAAATGCATTTTCAATGTTTTCAAACACATTTGTCTGCTTTCAGTCATTTTTGGGACTCTCACAAAAATCCAAGATGGCGGTCGTGAAATCCAACATGGCGTTTTGTGACGTCATAAAACATCACATAAGGTTAATTAGAATAGTGATCACCTATTATTGCCCTAATCAATTAGCATACCAAGTTCGTTTCGTATAACTTTAATACTTCTTGAAGAAAAGTGGCTGCTGGCACTTTCTGCCTCCCTCCCTCCCTGCGGGCCTAGGAACCACCAAAAAGCCCGGGCCAGATAGGGTTTACCTTTCTATTTGTTTTTTATGAACTTCTCTGAATATGCTTGAAGCACAAAAGCAATAACTAACGCTTTTGATAGCTCTCTTAGTTGACTTGTGACACTTTTAATCTTCAACACGAATTTGTTTCCCGTCATGCATCTCTCAGGCCGTGTAGTTAGTAAATAAGATTTCTGCCATGCTTTTTCTTTTTATGGAACTTTTTATCGAATATTGAAGCTGAATTTATGCTAAGAAACCAAAATAAAGATATTGCCGACATACTGAAACCATTAAAATTGCTATGGTGAGTAAACTTTGGATACCATAGTTAATGGTTAAAATTTAAAGATTTTTGATAAATTTTCAAGAATTTTCAGGAAAAAATTCCGTTTTTATCATTAGGGTCAGTTTTCTAAGCTGCACCTACTACCTAACGCACATCACATAATTAGTATTATAAAATAGTGTCTCCTTTAAGCAAAGACAAGTAAATACATCACGTTAATTGCTTTTCGTTTAATACAACGAAAATGAAAGACTGTACCTTTCCTTTTCAACTTCTCGAGACAGCATTTCAGCATCTCTTTCAGAAAGTAATTCCACATTTCGATCTATGTCAGCCAAGAGTTCTCCAGGATTGTTCGCATAAATCTGGTGAGCAACCAAGAATATAATTTATCACGAATTTTTATTTTAAAACAAGAAATGATGTGTGCACCATTCGGGGGGGGGGAGGTTGGGATGGGTTTGGGGGCCAGTTTTGGGGCGTACGATGGTCCCCTTCAATCTACGTTACAGCTGCCATTACAAGTTCTGAAAAACTCCAGTTATGTTCGGACATACTGAAATTTTATGAAATGTCTAGAAAACATGTTGAAAACATACTATACAATTATATGTTGTTGTTTTTTTAATTTGCAGGGGAAATTGCATTCTACCTTTCCCAAATGATTCTCGAACGGTTTTTTACGAGTCATAAATCATACAACAAGCTGTGGACATTCAGAAAATGCGCTTAACAAAGCAAACTAATCTGAACATTCCAGTTCTTAACAAAACATCAGACGCACAAACTGTCCTCCTGGTGGAGTTCCTTCGGTTTTACACTACTGTGTCTGAAATAACTGGAAAAGTTCCAAATATATCTACGAAGCATAAAAAGTGAGTTGCATACACACCAGGAGGACTGAGGTTTCGCCAAGATACCACTGACTCGTAATAAGTGATTTTGATACTTCATTCTTGACCTGAACCCTCAATACACACCACACAAAGCACCAACTGTTACCTCCCCTTTGTAACATGTACCTCTAAGGAAGCTAATTTCTAATGACAGAATGCACTTAGCATTTATAGATCTTCAGTTTATGCTATATGCTATGTTCTAAGGCTAAATGACAAAAAGCGAACATTCCTTCAGACTAAGCAGAAAGTATAGAGTGTTACCATTCACTGAATCCTAAAAGATTCAAAACACGAACCACCAGGGCGGCCAAGTTGGGGTACAAACAAAAAAGGTGATTTACTGTTGAAGGTTTGGCAATTCTGATGTGCTCATTTACTTATGAACAACATGTATCCTGGAAACTAGTAACGGCGTTCTGCTAGAAACTGCGAAAAAGTCTGCATCGGCCGGAAGGATCGTGCTATCAAGGCAAGAACTAAAGGATGCAAGAGTGCAGTTATTGTTGAAAACAAAAACTTACCTGGTACAACATCACTGAGGTACTAACCGAACACGAATTTGATGCTGAACAAGTCCGAAATTGGATAAAATTATTTAGGCTGTAAAAAATGTTTTTTAAAAATTGTATAAAACCAAACGTTTTCGACTCAAAAGTCATCATCGGGGTTCTGTTTGCCGCGTAAAATTCAAAACTTTATATTCTTAAGTTATTCCCATTGGGAACAGGAAAATTGGATGGG
>JANSTQ010138397.1:0-13239 GCA_026167885.1 Bergia puertoricense
GTAGGGAGGTCTTGTAGGCCACGTTTTAGCTTGTGGAGTCATGAGCTGCTACAATGAAGGGATTTTGGTTTCATGGGTAAACAATAGAAAACATTGGAGCCAATAGTGTTCTCTAATTCTTAGTCAATTTACATGTACAGAAAACATCAGAACTGTCCTCCATTAAGTTAATTTATGAAAGCAGCCTTTTGTGTCCTTTCATTCTCAGTCAATTATAATCGAAGGGTGTGTCAGTTTGGCAGAATGCATTTTAATGGTGTCTGCAGGTGCCAGATGCATTTTTTTGACAAAATCACATAAACACTGAGCTTTTGACAGGATAAAAATAAAAGCATTTCTGCTAAACAAAGAAAATTTTTGTAGGTTCATATCTACATGTAGCCCTTTCTAAATTTCCATACCATTTTCAGTTCAAAAATTAAATGATTCTCACACCTTTTTACAAGTGCATGAACCAATTTGGACTTCACATTTCCATGCACACATGTTGAGACATTTTCAACATGAGATTTGAATAGAAAATTAGAAATAGATATAATTATGAAGCTAAAAGAATAGAACCGGCTGAAGCATTCACCTTCACTCTTCAGATTTGGTTTTTAATGCTTTTTAACAAAATACTTGAACAATTTTCTTCTGCACGGAACCAACTTCCAATTTTAGAGTGGTGTAAGGCTCAGTAAGATGCAAAAACTAGCTCACTGGGACTCAGTGTTGAAAATAAAACCACCAAGTAAAAATTTCATGTGTTTGAAATTTTTTCATTTTGTCATGCTCCAACCTGCTGAAAGAAATATAGATCTTGAAAATGCCCCTATACTCATTTGGAGGGATGACCTTTAAAATTTAAATAAAGTTTTCCCCTGTAAGAGTTTCTTGTTCAGCATCACCAGTTTAAATGGGGTCCTGCATAAATGATCTTAAGTTTGAGGAGTTTGTTGCTAAAGTAAAATTAATATGGTCATTTTTTCTCTTTTTTACAGCACTATCACTGGAGTACAGGTCCAATTTCAAATGTTATTGAGTGGGAGATACTCATAAGTAAAGAGTTTGGTATCAAAAAACGACGAATTGACAGGGACAGTGATGTGAGTGGGAGAGCTCCAGTAATGTACATGTACCTTTTCACCTGTTTACTTGGGGATAGGGTCATCCCCCTCCCCTCCCCCCCAGAAGGGTCAAAAGATAGCTTCCCTTTGATCTTGTCCCCAGATCTCGTTTTAGCAGCTCAAGGAGAAAAAAAAGGAGGAGAATTAAGGTGGGGAAAGGAGGAAATGAGATATAGTAAAAATTATGAATTGGATGGGCCTGAGTTTGCCCACATGCCAAGTGTGCCCAAGGACTAACTTAATTATAATTACATGTAGCTGCTGGAAGCTGGTATAAAAGATTTTGTGCAGAATTGAGAAAACAAATTTTTCTGAGCATCAGTTCCTGAGAGCCAGCTTTTAGAAGCATAAATATGTATTTACAGTTCCTGTTGATTTATGATAGACATTGATAGTTTTAACACTGCTTCACAAGGAAGACACTAATAAATTTGAAAGCATGAGATTACTGAGCTACAGTGTACATGTAAGTTGTAGTTTTCTTTATTGAATCTTCACTGCAGTGGGAAGTCATTTTGACTCTAGCTGAACTCAGTCAATATTTTGGCCACGTTGATTAATTACAGCAAATTGGATGGCTTTTGATGTGTCAGTAAGATTGTTGTCCTGAACATGAGAACACTAGATGTTTGGATTCTGTTTCATATTTGCATTTTATTTTTTTGCTAGCAAGGCATGACTGAAATAATATATCATCTGTGTGTTCACTGGGGAAGAAAAACGTTTTTTCTCTGAAAACTGTACTTTTGGAAAAATATTGACTTAAAACAATTATTGTTATATCCTCAGCTTCAGTTCAGAGTTTGTTTTAAAAATTAAATTACCCTGTGACCCCAAAGCAAGAAGTGGAGATAATCGATTTTAATTCTTGAACACTGATTTAACTTTTTGTGGCTACAAGTATTTTTTTTATTTCTTGATGTGTTTTGTGTGGAATTTACAGTTTCATGAAAGTATTTTCTGTTTATTCGTAGTATCTGCTTAAAATTATTTAAAAGCAACAATAAAATCGATTAGCCAATCAGTTCTCATTTTGATTTGAATTTTGCCAGCTGTTGTTTCATCCTTTCTCCATCCCTCCCCCTCCTCTTTCTTCTCCTCAAACTGACAAAACGAAATCTTGGGGCAAGATTAAGGTTCTCTTAAAAGTACAAATCCTTAAAGATTGCTTTAAGGTACACTCCCACCCAGGAAGGATACATGTAACTTGGTTGCAAAATGAAAATAATATGATCTGAAGAAAACATCAGAATTTAATTTATTTAAAAGTTGCTTCACCCAAAATAAATTCTTGTGTCTCTTGATTTTCTTATGATATAAATTATCTTTATATTAAAATACACTTACTTCTGTTATCTGAAATCAATCTGTCATTTTCAACAAATACTTCAATATTTGGAATGGAAGGCCACTGTAACCAAAATACATGTTTGTAACAATATACTAATCGCACATGCGGTTATGAATAATGGTATAGAACTGGTGTGGTAAATTATTTAAGGAATTTATAGTAATTACTGATTTTTATTTTCAACCTGTTTGTTATTATTTTCTGATCTTTGCTGTCATTTAATTGGCCTGGGATTTGGAAAGTCTCACGGCAATGGTACATGTACATGTACTGTACCCTGTCTTGGCTACAAAGAAATGTGATGGTTTTTATCATGATTACTATTATTATTATTATTATTATTAATACATGTATTATTTTTTATATTATTATTTTAAAGTTATAACTATTTGTTATTTATTGATTCAATATAAACACTGCCATTTAACAACCTAATGCATTTTTTCGAATCAACTAGTAATAATAATAATTGGTTCAAGCAATTATTTTATATCTCATGATGGCAAATGATAACCAATTTGTTCCACAAATTCCAGCTTGATGTTCTTGTAACTGGGTTTTTACACAAGTATTACTACATGTATGATAGTAAAGGTGATCATGATAATTAATTTATTCATTTGGTACTTTGTAAACAAATGTGATAAATGTCCCAAACAACTAGAATAGGTAATTAATAGGGCACTTTCACGCCTTGCACATGATTAAAGTTTATTGATGAGGAAACTTATTTATGAGCTGAAATAACTTTAAACAGACACTGTTCAGATACCAATCTAAGTTTTCCAACAGGCAAAAAGTATGGATGGTCTGTTTTAGGCGGCAATTAAATTGGATTGTATTATTTGTTTTATTGAGGATCATGTTATAAGTGATGTTCCAGGCAGGAACACAAAGTAATGAATTGCTTCAAACCTGGACAAACATCATTCTTCAAAAGTCTTTGGTAGATCAAGATATTTTTTTAAATTCTTTGGACAAACAACACAAAAGTCTTAGTTCTGAAAAAAATAATTTCCATTGACTCAAGCATGAAAGGGCCCGTTAAGAATGTTTGTTTCTATTGTTTCATATATACAGTAAGGAACTATTCTTTGCATAGGTACTTTTGTTTATCACTGTTTTGCAAAATGCTTTACAATGTTATTCAATTGGAATAACTCTACAGTGTGTTTTATAAATTTTCCAGTATGTTCAATGATAGCCCATCAAACTGGTGGTCATTTCATATTGGCCACCAAAAGCCAGTGTCTGTTTTTTTGCATTCAAGTGTCCAGAAGAAGTTCTAAAGGAATTCAAGGATGTCAAGTCAATTGAAGTGGATCCAACTAACCGTGATATAATAATAATCCAAAGAGCAGATGCAAGACCAGAAGTAAGTAACTATGTGTGAGTTACATGTAGGGTAACCAAGCATGACTCTCTCTTAATACTTGGGAACAGGTAAACTTCCTTCCATTTGTTGGGTCAGGTTTACACATACAGATACATTAACTGTTTCATTAAATTTAAATATCAACAGGTCCTAGTTGCCAAATCACGGGAAGATGCTGAGTGTCTGATTACTCTGATTGAAGGTTATTATCGACTGATGGTCAATCAGTACGTCATGCTGACCAGAACACCTGGTAAGTGAAAAAGTGTTGCAAACTAATAGTTTGTCAGTACATATAGATCATGCTGACCAGAACACCTGGTAATTTTAAGGGTTTAATAGCCAAATGGTCAGCCAGTACATATTTATCCATTCTGACCAGACAACCTTGTAAATTAAGGGTCTGGTGTTACAGACTAGTTAATAGTCAGTCAGTGCATCATACAGATCAGTACACCTGGTAAGTTGTAAGGGTTTTACAGACCAGTAGTAATAACATTTTGGGTTTTGAAGACAAATGGATGACTGAATCTGACAAAATTAATGTCAAAATTGGTGTTGTAAATTCTCATTTCACTTGTTTGCATGATCATAAAAATGGTTTTGTGGTTTCAGAATAATCAGCCAGTACATATAGATCAGGAAGAATTGAAATTGAGTCAGGAAACTTTTCAGAATTTTGAAGTCTAATGTCTGGCAAAAGGACATTATTTTTGCATGTTGGCACCAGTTGACAGATATTCTTTTTTATTCAATCTTTTATTCCCTTATGAGGATAGTAGCACAGTTGGCACTAATTACATGTATCTTGCAAAAGAAAGTGGGCAAAGTTTTCTGGTAGTTACATGTACAGTACATGTATGTGATGCATTCGTACAAATACCCTATTTAGTGACATTTGTATCAGGATGTCCAAACACCCTACATTATAAGTCAAGAAGGGACACAAGTGAAGTCAATGTTTTCATCAGTTTTTTGCCTTGTTGAATGTTACTTGCTCTAATTGTACAATTTGTCTTCTTCTTTCAGCTACAAGTAGCACAAAACCTAAATATCATGGGCCAATAGAGTAAGTGTTGATCCAATTCAACTTTGTAAAATTTCCCATGATGTATTTAAAACATAAGAAGAGAAGCTGGGGTGTTCATCTCCTCCTTCCCACTTCATGCTCATCCACCCCATTAATACTTAACTAAACATGACATGACATTTTCTATTTTTACATTCCTGTTTCTTGTACTTTGCCCCCCCCCCCAACACACACACATACACACACATGCTCACTCCATCTCTTTTACACATGCCCTTCTCTCTTGGATTCAACCTCCTCTTCACCCAGTCCCCATCCCCTCCCCCCGAGTTTTCCTCAGCTGGTTTTTGATGTTAGTTGTTTTTCTCTAACAGGAGGAATAGGGCAGAAGCTTTACTTCAGGCTAAAGGTCTTGAAGATGGGCTCTACTTGATTCGGAAAAAACGCAGTGATCACAATACTATGGTGCTGTCCTTGTGCCACAATGGAAAAGTGAAACACTATAACATTGAAAAGAATAAGGATGATAACTTTGTGTTGGGGGCAGGCAAGGCATTCAAAGACCTTCATTCCCTTGTGGAATATTATACACAACAAGAGGTTTGCAGCTTATAATCTATTATCTATAATTTATTGTATTTTACTCTATGTGTTTTGTTTAAACTCACATTTACCTCATTAGTTTTGCCATTAATGTAAAACATAGGATTACAAACAGGAGAACAGATGGTAAATAATAACCTACATGTACCTGTGGCTTCTAAGTTAACAAGAAGAACAGATAGTGATAGCAACATTTGTACCAGTAGCCTGTTGGTTTTGGTCTTGGAAATGTGCAAAATCATGGAAGTCTTTGTTCTTCAACTAGTAAGATTGTGTTTTGTTTTTGTAACAGGATGGGAAGTTGCCAGTAAACCTTAAAACAATTCTGCCTCCCCCAGTTGAAGGTATGAAATGTTTTAGAATTCTTATACTATTGTTATTATTATTATTATTATTGTTAAGAATTGCTCTTGACTATACAGTAACCATGTATACCAATTCAATAAAAATGATAATAGTAGTTATAATAACCTTGAATTAAATCAAACACAACTATGCAATGTGACAATCTGGTAACAATAAGGTAGTAATTAAAACATATTAATGCATGACATGACACTGATACAAAATTAAAATAATGTAGTTTTGCAATAATGTTAATATGCATTAAGTTCTTTATTTCCATTTAATTCTTGTTTGTGAATCCATATTGAAATAAAATTTAATACTCATTTATGTTTTTGTTTTACAACCAAATGTACATGTTCACTGGTGTCTCCTGCTGTATATAAAAGTACCACTCATGGAAAACAATCACTTTAGGATTTGGGATTTAGGGATTTAAGTGGGATTAGGGATTTGGAACAAATTGAAGACTATCCCCAAGTTTCAGGACAGAGATTTTTAATCACTTTACATTTGTATATCTTTTGTTTTGGTCAAGAAGATTTGTGTTCAGGATGACCTGAAAGCATTGGGGTGTTACAGACTTCATTTGAATAGTAATCATTCTAAGAAGTCAGAGTGTGTCAAAATTTGAAACCAAACCAGGGTCAAGGAGCCGTCAAATTTAACTAGAGCGACAAACTAGAGCGACAAACTACTATTTCCTAACAAAATATTAGGGTTTGGCAAAAGCTATAAGAGAAACATGATTGACTATTTTTGAAAGATTCCTTCCACGATGGAAAACTAAATTGAAGGTGATCTACATGTAGAATACGGCAAGTTTACTTTCAAAAAGGTTACTTCAGCAATTCACTTATGTGCAAATGTTTACAAACACTTCACTTCACACAACGAACTGCAAACTTTCTACAAGTTTGCATTTTGTAAGATTTCGATCCACTGATGTTCTGCATTGAGTTGTGATTTTAAAACACCAGTAACTAAAGCGTTATTCCTTTATTTTTACTCCAGCCAGTTTATTTGTTGCCAACTTTTCAGTAGTTATTACATTAGAAACTAACAAAACGAAAACAAATCTCACCAGTCACTCAGCTCAAACTCAATGACATCAATGTTTAAAAACAAGCTTAATAAGTAGTTTTACTGTGCTAATAAATCTTTCTGAAAGAACTCGAAGGTAGTCAACAGAAAAAATCACTTAGCTGTAAAAGTTAAACCAGACTAGCACAAAAGCTTGCTGATTTTCAGTTCTGAAGTTCATGTGTGATTGCAACTTGCAACAATTTATACGAACTAGACTCCATTGAAGTTCATTGAACTGCTCCTCAAAAAAACAACCAATCAATGAAAGCCACAATAATCTGCGCTGCAAAACTAATTAAAAGGTAAGTGTCTGTTTTATGAACTGTAAAAACAAAATTCTTAAAAGAAACAATTTTGATTGAAGTCACAGCATTTGACAGAGCATGTTTTAGTAACACACATTTACTGTATAGTGAAACTTTTGGAACTTCAGCCATTTTTGCAAAATCTCAATAGTTTTTGATGAACTTTTGAAATTTTTGGAAATCTCCAGAAAATCTTCAGAAACCTCATTTTTTTGTGCTGCTCTTTAAAATACTGTGGCATATAAACGTACACTGTATTTTACGTACTTTTTGAAAAACAAAAACTGTTGAATTGAATGGATTTTTTGTGCATTTTGTTTCTGTATCAGGCTTTAGTGCACTTTTAGACCACCAACCAATAACTCCAACAGCTGAGCGCCCTGTAAAGCTGGATGACTTCCAAAATATTCAAAAGATACCTGAACGTCAGCTTGACCTACAGGCAACCCTTGGAAAGGTATGTTCAAATAAGGCGGCTCTATTATTGATGGTGATACAGGTAACCTAAATTGCAGCTTGGAGGAACAGATAGCCTCTTCTAACCTTTCTGGAAAGCACCAAAAAGCAACCGCCGTTGTGGTTTTGAACCGAAGAAAATGTCACATGTAGCGAATTGACCAGTCAGAGCATTATACCAGAATACTGTTATAAAGAAATGACTTTTGCCTGCAATGTCCACAGGCCTCATTCTTCCATTTTCCCCACCCCGACATGGGACCTGGAAGAGGCTACAGAACAGAAGAAATAATGACCATAATCATAATTATTTAATTATTTAGTTCATTATTTCTGGATTCCTCTTAGTTCAAATAGTTTCATGATTTTCTACAAAACATTGTAACACAGTGTAATGCAGTGTTAAAAGTGTAAGCCAGAGTGTTCACAAACTTAAATGGCTGCTGAGCACTAGAAAGCCATTAAACCAATCACTTTGCATGATGGTATAGCATGTCGGGGTGGGTTGATTCCTGCCGTCTCCTTCAATTAACCAAACTTGTGTCTTTTTTTAAGTAGTTTCTTGTTTCTTTTTTCTTCTATGTTATTTCTAGCATTTGCATTTGTGTTAAAAATGGCCCAGCATAAACTGAAGAATATTGTAAGAAAATTGTTGTGTTCAATCAGGAAGTTTCAGTTGTCAGAGCTTGGATCAAGAGCTTTTTAAAGATTTTAGAAAAGAGGAAACTTACTTAGAAATAAATTATAAAGAGCTAGATCAACATAAATAACATAAAATAAATTGTGTCTACTCTCTTCCAAGGGTGAGTTTGGGTGTGTGAGGAAGGCTCAGTCGATTGACCAAGAGAGCCATGAGAGTTGTGAGGTGATACTTAGAGCAATTGACAAGGGACCTAAAGCATTTCAAGAGGTTTGTATCATATCATACTTTGGTATCCGGTAACACTACCACTCGGCATTGGCATGATGACTACTAGAATTAGAAGTTTGCAATTTGAAGTGCTAGCACTAGCGAGACCTTACATGTACCTCAGCACCAGTTATGGTTTCACAGTGTTTCACAGGTACATGTACATTTATAATACAGGTCTTGTTTTTGCATCAACATCTTTGTGAAAAGCTTCTCACAAGTCTTTTTGGACATAGTATTCGCTAAAAAGAGTTACAATAAATAAAATAAGGCTAAAAGTTTTGGGTTGGAACTTGTAAATTAAACCGAACGTTTTCAGTTTAAAATGATGGTTTTAAACCAAAAACGTTCAGAGAATTTTACAAGTTCCAACCCAAATCCTTTAGCTTTATTTTATTTATTGCTTCTCACAAGTGTTTCTTAAAATATATAACTAGTGAATGATTTAGATATTGTACATCACTATATTAATCACAAAAGTTATTAACGCTATAAAACTGAAAGCACAGTTCAGTAAATTAAACCAGTTCTTTTTATAATAATTATGTGCATGATGCGTTAAGTTTCTATTCCACTGGAACTTGATATTTGGCTGTTGCATATACACTGATTCCTGAGCAGCCCCTTTCTGTCCAGTTATCAAATCTTCCTCAAAAAAGTACAGGTAGTGTTGAGTGACAAGCTGAAAGAATGGCTGGGAGAACCTGGTGTTAATTTTTAAATCGGTATCGTGAACACTACCTGCAAAAAACCCCCCATAATTTCGGTACCATTGGCATAGCATAAAATACAGACTGAGGTTATATTGTTTCTTATAATTCAACAATAATTTTCATATTAAAAACACGCGATGCTATTGGACAGAATCGATCACGTGATGCACACTGACAGGGCCAATATCTGCAACCACTTGAAAGCATTTTAAAAATAGTTCTGTTTTTGGTTGTTTTTGCAGTATAATAATAATTCAATACGACAAAACACGAAGAACTCAACAAAGTTTTACATATTTGTTTCATTGCATTCATCGCACGCGCTTTTCCATTCCAATTGAGAAAATTATTGTTGAATCATAAATTAAGTGAACCCACTCTGCGCTATTTTTGTTTTGGGCTAGACAGGCCCTCGAATAAAAAGTGTCCTCAAACTTTCACATTCGGCTCTGCCTCAGGCAAATGTTCACTTTTTGGACACTTTTTCCGTCTCGGGCCTGTATAGCTCGATACAAAAAGCGTAGAGGGTGTTAATTCACTAAATATTTAAAATGTTACTATTACTCTTACTACCAGTACTACTATGACTAACACTGGTACTACTACTATTAATGATGATTTTATCAACAATGAGTATTTTATAAACTATTCTCATGCGCTTGAAGAATGTTCTTTAATTTGTACATTCAAGTATATAAGTGAGAATTTAGCTTACTTGTACATTTTCTACAAATAACGTATTTGCCATAATTCGGTACTTATCTGCCATAACCTTTTTGCATGAAAAAATCAGAAGTTCTACAAGATGACTGAAAGTCTGATGATGCTAAAGAACTCTAACATTGCCCAGCTAGTGGGCATCTGTGTCACCCGCAAGGCATTCAATCTGGTGTCGGAGTACGTTCCAGATGGCCCACTGGACACTTATATCAAAAAGATGAGGTATGATGCAGTACACAAGTAGAATGTCATAAATAATTATGTGGATGAGTTTGTACAAACAGCGTTGTTATAGAAGCATCCCCTTTAATCAACTTTTGCAAGGTTCAGCTGTAATAGACGGAGTTGAAAGTTAAAGGAAATTGAATTTAAATCAATACTTTCTGTGGAAGGATTTCCACTGCCCCACCTTGTCGTGTAACTTCGCAGTACTATCGTAATGAAATCAGACAGCACAGGTCGAATACTAAAATTTGTAAGATTGCATCTTTCAATACTCTCAAGGAGTCCTTCACTTTAGCATCCATTGATAGGTGGGAATACTGGGCGTGAGAGTGATTTGCGTCACAGTGATGTGTGTATTGTAGGTTTAAGCGTGTTGTTCGGTGTTCACAGCCAACAGAATAAAGGACTCACAAGAGCCAAAGTGGTCCTATTTGGAGCTCAGATTGCCGAAGGAATGATGTATCTTCATACAAAGGTGAGCCTTGCTCTAGAGCAACCTCCAAATCCTTATTTAATTGACCAGTATATGCAGGACGTATTAATTTCACTTAATTAATAACTGCACTTAGGCAAACATTTTCTAAGGATGAACAGTATTCTGCACGGCATCCCTGGATATCATAATAATTTCATATCATCAGTATTTAGAAACAAAAACCATACAATCAACCGTTTATTTTGCCACATACGAACTCATGTTTTGTAGAGAGAAAAGTCTTAACCTACCAAACTTAATCTTTCACTGATTAAAGCATGATTACTTGTATTTATAAATGTTATTGAATTAGTGACAGAATTGTAAAAATAAGATAATCTTGCATTTAGTGAATAAACCCCTCTACAGGCTTGAGGTTGAAAAAGGGTCCGAAATGTGAACATTTGCCAGAGGCAGAGCCAAGGGCAAATGTGAAACTTTGAGAACACTTTTTCAGACGAGGGCCTGTACAGCTCGATACAAAAATAGCGCAGAGGGGGTTTATCTATTTTCTGATTCAACAATAATTTCTTCAAATGGAGCGGCAAAGCGCGCGCGATGAATGCATTGAAGTTTGTTGAGTTCTTGTGTTTTGTGGTATTGAATTATTAGCTAGCTTTGTCTTCTTTTCCACTGTTGATGTTCCGAACCTAGAAGCTGGATTTTCGACCATTATACAGCAAAAACAACGAAAACCAAAACAATTTTTAATTGTTCACAAGTGGTTGCAAATATCGAAAAATATTGGTCCTGTCAGCACGCATCACGTGATCGATTCCGACTAGTAGCATCGCGCATTTTCACTATGAAAATTATTGTCGTATTATAATGTATTGTATTGTTATTACATCCCATTTTATTCAATCTATGCATGCTAAGAGTGAATTATTATTATTATTATTATTATTATTATTATTACATACGAAGTTAATGAAACTTTCAATGACTGCAGTGGTTGGAACATTTTCTTCTCACTCTTTACCAACAGGATTGTGTACATGGCCGTCTGTGTGCT
This sequence comes from Bergia puertoricense, assembly GCA_026167885.1. Lineage (NCBI taxonomy): Eukaryota > Metazoa > Cnidaria > Anthozoa > Zoantharia > Parazoanthidae > Bergia > Bergia puertoricense. The sequence goes on from JANSTQ010138397.1 coordinate 11,719, forward strand.
CATAACGTTTTGGTGGGACAGAATGCGGAGGCCGTTAAGTTGACAGACGTGGGGTTGTGGAAACTGCGGTTGGAAGGGGGCAAGTTCTTCCACGAAGACCCAACGTATGGCCTTTTACTTGTCTGATTATCCAAACAATCAGTTCGTCTTCACAACAATCTACAGTATTCATACGTCTGCCCACACATGTGATCGCTGATCTGTTTGTTCGTCCATCAATTTGTTCATTCATCAGTTCATTCAGCAAATAGTCTTTTGGATTATTTGTCTCAACAGAAATAATTTTCAGGATAAAAAAACTGCATTCTTTTTTGTGAAAGAAAAATTATTTATTAGAACTACCGAAGTTTGATGATTCTTAGTTAAGTAGCACATGAAGATACAACAAGTTAAAATTTATTCCCTCTTTTCTTGCATAAAACAGTAAACATGGATTCAATTGGTACGCACCTGAAAGTCTTCAGAGTGGCGTTTTCACTAAAGAAAGTGATGTTTGGGCTTTTGGCCTGACACTATACGAGATGTTCGCAATGAAGAAACCCTTTGGAAATTTAACTAAAGATCAGGTAAGGTTTGCAGTTCTGTTTACTATTAAATAAGGAGCTCCCTAGTCCAGAGCAAATATTAGAAGTCAGTTCACATGAGGAAGAACAAGTCAATTTAAGTTGCAAATTTGATCGAGTGAAGTCAGTGAAGAAATGTCATGGGGATTCTTGAGCAGTGCGGTGGTGAAACCCGTGGACTGAAACGTACAGCGACTTGCCAAACCACGCTGGGAGTACTACAAATACATCCGTCCTTGTCGTTCTTGTCTGCATTGAATGTGATGAGAGCCTTATGCTGTTTTTTGTTCAAATTTTCAAACTCTGAAATTGAGTTTTCTTCATTTATATTTATCGTTGCCAAAAAATCCGGTCTGCTCATGTGATAAACTTTGTCCAAACAGTGGCAAGATACAGATTCTGTACCAAACCTTAGTATGGATTTCACATTGCTACCATTTGCGTCGAGAGGCAACTGGCAGTCGGTCTTTGGCCTCACGCTTTGTGTACATTCATGTTGTTGTAATTGCATGTATATTTCTATACTAGTGTGAGCTTCACATTGTTTGCTCAAGTGTCGCTTGCTTGCAGTAAAGATGCATACGTAAGCAAGCAGATTTCTTTTTTCCAGTTAGATGAAAGTCTTTTTTTGCTTTTGTTTTCCACCAACAAACGACCTCAGTCGTTTTTCTTTCTTACTCCGATCTTGAGAAGGTTATCATTTTATCTATATAATAAAACGAGCTTAAAAGTTAAAAAATATTTATTCTAGAGTTGAGGCTTTTACGTGGAGGATAAATATTCATAGCTATTATAAAAATATACTCTCTTTTTAAATGATAGATCTGTATAACGATGGTTATCTACAGTCGCTTTAGTTTTGCGTTTATTAATATCATTTTGCTATTCATCTTGCAGATCATGAGCAAGTACCTGCGAGCAGAATATCTTGACCCCAGCAGGTAACGAACCAAACAGT
>JANSTQ010138419.1:0-12971 GCA_026167885.1 Bergia puertoricense
TTTGCGTTTTACTGAAAAACTTTGTCTTAAACGCCCGGGGGCTTATTTTCGGGGGACTTATATACCAAGGTTTACGGTACGATTCCACTTGTTATGGGAGGTAAAAGCTATAATAATAGTGTTGATTTGTTTTCTTTAAGTAAAGATAGAAAAAATCGAAAGTTGCGTGACTCTTTTTTGTTAATGTTGCTTTTATAAAATGTGAATCTTGGCTACCATGATAATATGGTTTAAAGCTGTACCTAAGTTTTCTTTATAACTGACACCATTAAAATTTCGGTTGAAAATTATCATAGAAAATAGACCACGTGGAAATTACGACAGAACATGATTGTAATGGGGTAGTTTATGAACTTATGCCTTTAGTTGACGACCCACAGTTGTTAGAAGGAACTGGTTAGATTATTGTTATCTTTCTTCTTTATTCATTGGCCTTCGTGGCTCAGATAACAAAAAAAAAAGGAAAAGGAAAGGAAAAAGAAAATTTGATATCAACTTAAAGCTATTCTCTCAAGTTGCTTTCTTGAAGTGCTACATAGGTGGCAAAATACGTGGAAATGTACTTAAATGGGTCAAAAAAATAAGGAGAAAAGGTCTCGAACTAAACAAATGACTGCAACGCATTTTCTCTGATTTCGGTTTTAAGAGTACTAAAGTTTGCATGTTTTAGATCCTCACTTATTGAGTTCCATAATTTGTAGTCGCTGAAGTTAACTGAAAGCAACAAAAAAGATTTTAAGATATATTTTCATTCACAATTTGATTTAATTATTTCATTGTTAAACTTGTTAATATAGGTTTATATTAATTATGATTTGTCAACTAGTATTAAATTTAAATTTGTAAAGTGCTCGTGGACAATTTGGAATGAACGCTATAGAAATAAATTATTATTATTATTATTATTATTAAAAAGATGGCGACTGGTGCATTGATCCATAACTCCTAGCGCGCGAAAAACCTTAAAATGCTCATAAAAACGTAGAGAAAGGATCTAAAAACCTCAAATCTAGTACACACAATATTGTTTGTGCATGGAAAAGTTTCTTAAGACAATGGCCTTCCATGTGCACCGATTCGCTGGGTTAGGTTCGCAAGGCATTGTGGTCAAATATACAGCCGCCATTTTTATCGGTATGGTGGACTTCGACATCGAAGACAGCAAACATTTTATTGTATGTATCAAGCAATGGTTTATCCAAACAAACTTCTTCTAGCATTAAAAGCAATGCGTAAACTTATTTTTCATACTTCTTTGCATCTTGTCTGTTTTTACCTCAATGCCCTATTGAGAATCATACCCGGCAGATTAGTTACAAGTCGAACTGTCAACTATTTTTCAAAAGCCTTACCTTCATCATCATCACTTCCAGATTCGTTACTACTGATTGGCTGTCGATTCTCTTGATAACCTGCAGGGGGACTGGGGCTCAGTGATGAAGCTTTAGCCAGTGTGACAGTAAATGTAGGGTCATTGAAAACATCCGGGTGTTCCTGTACCCACGGTAGAGACACGCGATTCTGTTTCCGAGTGGAAGCCGCAAACAGAGTATAAATAACTTGTAGGAGGCGCTTTTTCGGTCAACAGAAACGACGAGAGAACCATAATCATAAACATTTCTTTGTATATTTCAAAATTTCAGACGGCAAGATCAAAATCTTTAATTAAAACTTCAAACGTCTGTGACAACCTATCGGTGAAGAAAATGAAATAGCCTTAACTTGCTCATTTAAATCATCTTTTGGACCCGTTATTTCGATATTTGGAAAGAAATTGTATTACAACTACTTTGAATTTCAATTCATGGATTTCCGTCTATTAAATCTGGGCGTTTGGAAGGAAAAAATTTCTTTTTGCACGAGAGACCCGACGACTTGACGGCGCCTTTAAAAAGCTCAAATTTGTCTTGAAATTGTGTCTAAAACTTCGCTTCAGTCTTGAAAACTATGACGAAGGTTTTCTAAATACGGTTCTCGAGTCAATTCCGTTGACTGTAAATACAAATTTAGTGCAGCTGAACAGAGTTTTGTCATTTTCTGAGCAGTTACAATTCATTGGGGCATTATGTCAGAAAGGTAACAGTATGAAAACCAAACTTGGCAAGGGAAAAACACAATAGAAGTTTTGGTTTGTGTGAAGCCTTTGATTGTTTTCATGGCAACGGAGAAGTTTCAAAACAACATTAAGTTGCTACATTTGCCAAATTTTCTCATGATTTCAGTCGAGATCACAGCTCGATCACCAAAAGCACAGAGAAAAAATATGGCAAGGGAGATTGTCAATGTGACTTATCATCTGTCACAATTATGCGAAATTCATGTCATGTTTCATACAATTTAGGTAGGCAATTTAAAATAAAAATCTAATTAATGGTTTGTGCAAAATAGAAAAAAGTAAGTTCTCTTAGTTAGGGTCCATCTGTTGCATTGTCACTGAAAAGGATCGAGTCACAAAGAAACGTGCGCTTACTGACTCTCCTGGTAATGAATTTCATTTTTACTGAGCAAATGGAACCACCAGCTTTTAGCAATGAGACGTGATGTCATGTTGTAGCAAAAGTACTTAAACATTTCATTACAACGGAATTGTGTTCAGCCATCTCAAACAGCAACTGCTGACACACAATTTCTTCCAACCGCTTTTACGTTGGACTATTATTTCCGAACATAGAAACAAAAATTTATACAAAGCAAAATCCAGATGTATAATCTACACTGAAAGGCTGGGACTTTTCACAAAACCACTTGGTACAGTTTACATTTACTTTACAAACTAGTTTATGGATTTTTCACACCAGAGTTTCTCCTATACCAAGATGTTGTCAAACTGCTAGTTTTTCATCAGTATGACAGATTTCGATTTTCACACTAAAATGAAGGCAAAATGCAGTTATTATTTTCAGAACCAACTTACAAGTTGACCATCCAACTTCAGAACTCAAAACTGTACCTGTTTTTTCTTGTGTGTGAAAAATTCTGCCCGCTTCTGTGCTGCTTGCTCGGCCACGATTTGTCTGTTGAGGGAGTTCATATAGTAAAAAACTATTTCATAAAGATCATTAAAGTTCCGTAACGATATTAGCCAATCTAAGAATGAGCTCTAAATATTTTACCTTTGTTGTAGCCTTTGTCGGTAATTTCATCTGTCAACAATTGCTTAACAACGGTTAAAAACAAAAACACATAGGAGAAGATATCGTAAACTACAAAGTTGAAGTTCATTTTCCAGACTCACTTCAGTCTTTCTGCTTCTTCATCTGCTTTTTGTTGTTTCCTTAATTTCAAGCGATCCCTACCGAGACAACAGTAAGCCGGTTGTAACTTAAAAGAAACCGCCTATTTGAAATTTGAAAAATACAAACTGGAGTAATGAAAATTTGTAACACGAGGTAAAGATAAGCGAAATAGAAAGAATGAATCCAATGACTGTAGCAAAAACAAACACAAGGAAAGTGCTAATAAGAAATGTTAATGTTTTGAACTTACATTGGAGTAAGTGGTCGTCCCTCAGGCTCTTGGTAAAGCTTCCCTCTCTCTTTCTTTCTCTCCGCTCTTGAGCTGCGATTACCAGTAGCAACAGGAAATTATGCTCCGATGCAGTAACAATGTTTACAATGAATTTTAGGGCTGCAACGATTTTCTTCACAAAGAGAGACATATCTCGATACATATGTCACGATACAATACACGATACATACAAAAGAACCGTATTTGAAGAACAAGATATCGAGACAGTTGTAATTTTGTTTTACTCGCGGGCTCAGGTTTGTACAGCAGACATAATCTGTTGGAAGAGCGTACGCTCCATAAAAATGTTTTGCGAAAAAATATTACTCTTGGACTTGCAGAGCTTTTATTCTTCAATTTGTGTTATCACTATTATTAGCAGGAGGAAAAGTATAATAAAAAGGACTTTATTGCAGCAAAAGCATAAAATATGTAGTTTATCGCACATTGTATTTCCATAGATATCCTGTTTCAATATCGATATTTATATCGTTAAAGCCCTAATGACTTTATAATTCTAACATCAGAAAACAAAAAAAATCACCTTTTAGATAGTGACTGACTTGAATCTCCCCTCGGCATCTCGTTCATTTTCAATTTTAGTTGCTGCATAACGAAAAGATCCAAACGTAAGCACACTGTTTTGATTAAATATATGGAAAAGTTGGTCATCCAGACGATGCTATTCGGTGGCGTCTTAACACTTTGTCATTGCCAAGAATGAATGAAGCAAAATGAGGATGAAAAGGATCAAACGAGAATGGATAGTGAAAATGAAGGATGGGATCAGATATAGATGGATGAAGTACTCAGTGTAATATGAGAATAAAAGGGATCAGAAAAAGATAGATGGATAACACCAGACAAGGGTAGGCAAGGCAAAATGATTATGGATGGTACTGAACGAAAGGATTAGGCAGACGAAGATGAAGGAGAGGAGATATCGATGGATCCATGGGATAAGATGAAGATGAATGGAATCATTGTGGGATCGCAAGGTAAGGACGAAAGATGAACGGGATCAAGTAAAGACAAATTCGGTATATTCCATACTTATTACCTTCATGTTCTGGGCAACATAAGAATTTTTAGTTACATTCGCTGCTGTTGGTCTCTTACTGGGGTCTTTCTCCAGCATTCTATAAAGAATAGAATCAAACCCGTAAAACAAACAGTCAAACAAATACATACAGTAACAAGAATGGAAGTAACTAACAAACCTTACAACCTACACGTATATCATATCAATAACTACTTCTAAATATTCTGAATTTTAAATTTCCTTGATTGATGATGGACAACGAGCTTCAAGCAAAATGAACAGGTAATATTTTAGCATGAAACCTTTTAAAATTCAGTTTCAACCAGAACTTTGCTGGTACTTGTGGCACCTAGGATCCTTTGCAAGAAAATCTTTGCTATGTGAATAAAGACATAAAGGGAACGATAACAGAGTCCTAGATTTCACGAGGGGGTAGAACAAGATTGTTAGAATACATCCCCCCATTTTGTATATCATTTTAAAAGAAAAATGGGCCTTTGCAGAGCACGGTATGGGAATGAAATGATGGTAATAAATTATCCAAAAAAATTAAAATGAAGAGTTTTGCTACTTTTGGCTAACATCCATATCACTACCATGCTGATATCCGTATCTCGTTTCATGAAAGCAGTTTCTCGTAATTTTAGAAACAAATATAAAAGACTGATCCCAACACACTTACTGTGCTTTTAAAAGCTGCATGTTAAAAATAAAATACATGTACGTTAGCTTAGTAACTAATGCCCCTTCATCTACAATATCAAAAAAATATATATGTATAATATCATATATAATATGAGATAAAGTTTCAATACTTTCCAGATTTTCCATGACCGGTATGATCCCCGTACCATATCGGAGACTCAGTTGCCCTATAAGAACGTATATTAAACTTACTGTATGTACAGTTCTCGCAGCTCTTTACTGTATCCCTCAGCCAGTTCAGGTGGTGATCCTTCAACAATCTTATACATGACGCCCATTAGACTCTGAGGAAAAGGGAAACATCTGTCAAAATATTTGAATATTTGAATCTATACTGTTCCAACAGAAATATATTAGCAAAACAAAAGAATAGGTCGTTGTTCGTTGGTTTGAAATATTAAAAATTTTCCTCTCAGAATTAAAAGTTTCTTTCACTGTCTGAACACGCAAGGCTATTGTCCTTACTACATTTACTATCACTGCTGAATGTTCAGCAACTGCAGACTGACTCCTGATCTTGGGCGTAGAATTTGTGTGACCCTATTTTACCGCACTGCAAAAAGGTAAGGCCAAATACAAAGCCAGTGACTGGATCTTTAACACTCCATACGTAGGGATGGTGCACAGTCTTACATGTATCTTGATAAATGTAATAATTAAAGAGATACCAGTACTGTATATTATTAGTCAACCCAAAATACTGGGCTTGGAACATTTTCATGGCAGCCTACTGTGTTATGAAATTAGGCCCTAAACTATCTCATGGCAAAAGCAAGGCACTTTTACTTTAATCATCCCTAATTCCGTTTTCCCCTATCTGAAGATTTTTGTTTACTAGTTAAAATATGGGTAACGCTGACTTTAATTTTGACCAATTTTGAAGTTAATAGAAGCAATGCTGCTGTACCTGTCCCTGAAATGCGTGCTCAAGGTTGCACAGTTCATATAACACAACGCCTAGAGACCTGTCAATGAAACCGACAGACGTTATTCCATTGCAAACTACATTCAAATGAGTTAAAAAGAAAGCATACAAATCACTTGTATTGGTTTTCAAGTTAGACTCTAGACAGAAAAAAGTATATAATTTAAGAATAACTCTTACAACAGACAAATACAAACACCACAATATTGTATGGAAATTGTTTGAGCCTTGAAAAAAATGTCAAGCAATTATTCATAATCATGAAAGCATTGCACTTACCAGATATCAGATTTTGAATTGTAACCCTCGTGTTTTAAAACCTCGGGACTCATATAATATGGTGTTCCAGTGAATGTTGTAGCCATATCTGAAGTCCCCATTAAAATTCTTGAAATTCCAAAATCACCTACAATAAAAGGGCAAGAGCGAAGGATGAGCAACGCGCATATCTCTTTTCTTGGTTCATGGGAGGGGTGGCCAGTCCATCTAAACATCAGAGAAACACTTAAAGTCAATGGAAGTGATGTGAAAACTGTACATTCAGAAGGAGTTTGCTCTAGTTTTCAACACTGTGGTGAAGTTTCAAACATTTTGAAGAGAACAGCATGTCAGCAGGTCTCCCTCATTCAAAACTCATTTATTTCCTTCATTATTTTATTCCACTCACTTGTAACATGTTGTTCTTTTCAAAAACTTTAAATTAATTTAACGGATCCAAAAGATAATTTGAGTGCAAGTTAGAGCCTTTCATTTTGTTGACCAAGAGGTGGTAGTTTCAACTCAAGTTCTTGAAGTCTGGAGATTTGAAATCTACAACGAAATTCTTCTGATTATGGTTACATATCACGTCACTTCCATTGGCTGTAAAGAGTACAAGGCCCGACATTTACAACATACAACGTGTATATTGAAGAAACTCTTTTATAAACATTGCAGAAATCTAACTTTGTTTCACTTTAATCTAATTCTAAACACCATTTTTTCCAGACACTCAAACCTAGTGGCACAATCCACCATACCGAAAAAGATGGCAGCTGTACATTTCACCACGTCTTGCGAACCTACTGTAACTCAGTGAACAGGTGAACGTGGAAGACCATTGTTTGGGAAACGTGTCCACGCACTAATGGCATTGTGTATGCTTGGTTTGAAGTTTTTAGATCCTTTCTCTACGTTTTTATGAGCATTTTCAGGTTTTTCGTGCACTAGGAGTTATCAGTAAATGTACCAGTCAGTGTTACGGTCAATTCAGTGTTAAGTAAGATTTTATTCTTTTAGAGTTACTTTTCCCATACAACTCGTGGAACATGTACACAATGCCTTTTCTCTTTCTGTTACTCTTGACAACCTTGATTAATCTTAAGTTTAAGTTTGAAGATGGTCTTGTAAGTTATAGATATAGTACAGTGCATTCAGCAACCTCCAAAAGCTAAGCCACCTTCCTCCAAAATAAGTTTGCCCAATTTATAACTATAAGATGCCTCAGAATCCTAAAGGCATGAACAATTTTGATTTTAATCCTGCCCCATCCCCCATCCAAAGAAGGACAGGTTTGCTTCATGAGCTGATTCTGAGAGGATCTGAGTTGACTATTCAACAAATAATAATTAAAGCATAGTATTAGATTTTTAGATTGAATAAACTGTTATCATATGTAACAGTAGAATATTCTAAGGCAAATATGTGACTTACATGTACATGTATTGTACTTACAGACAAATTATGATCATAAAAAAAACAACTTTGAAAACCAGCTATAAGTAAAGATAAAGAATCCCTCTATGTATATTTTAAATATTCTGAGAGTAAAATGTAAGCCCTCCAAAAACTGAGACCCCTCAGCATTCAAACTGCCAAAAATGGACTGTAATTTAAAACCTTTTGGAAAAATACTGTATAAGACAACAGCAAGATCCTTGCAATGTCTAACTTCAAACTTCTGCGGAGGAAATGCATCTAGATATTTTTATTTCTCAGTGGTTATAGACATATAAAACTTAGGATTTAAAGTATTTAAGATACCTTTTAAATGACTTACCTAGTTTTATCATATTGTTCTTCAGAAAAATATTCCTGGAATTGAGATTTTTCAAAAATCAGGTTGAAGTACATTAAACATTTTACGTGTGTACACCAAAAACTGTCCAATATAGAAAGCTGACAAAATCTGAATTTGACAAAAAGAATCAAAAGACAAAACTCAGACAAAGTGAAAACATACATGTACTACAACTCAAGATTTCAATAGCCAGTCTAACATAATTATTCCATTTGAAAAGTATTCTTAAAGTATACACAAAATATTAAAAATTAAGACTAAGAAATATTATAAATTTTGTATTTACCAAAAAACAATTGGAAAGGCTGTTGCAAAGACAGTTGCAATGTCGTTCCAGGTTATTATAAAGTTATATTAATTTTAAACCTTTCAATCCCCAAAACTGGCTTACCCGTATGTGTTGCTAAATTCTCATAAATTTTATCCATGCTTTCCTTTTAAATAATTTGGGAGAATTTTGCTTTTCATATTCTAGTTTGCTGTGTGCATGATCAATTTTTTATTCTCACAACCAAACAAATTATTTTGTATTGATACATGTTGTACGGGGAAGATACATGTTGTATGAGGAAGATACATATTGTATGAGGAAGATATATGTTGTTTGAGGAAGATACATGTTGTATGAGGAAGATATATGTTGTATGAGGAAGATACATGTTGTATGAGGAAGATACATAATGTATGAGGAAGATATATGTTGTTTGAGGAGATACATGTTGTTTGAGGAAGATATATGTTGTATGAGGAAGATATATGTTGTATGAGGAAGATATATGTTGTATGAGGAAGATACATGTTGTATGGGGAAGATACATATTGTATGAGGAAGATATATGTTGTATGAGGAAGATATATGTTGTATGAGGAAGATACATGTTGTATGGGGAAGATACATATTGTATGAGGAAGATATATGTTGTTTGAGGAAGATATATGTTGTATGAGGAAGATATATGTTGTATGAAGAAGATACATGTTGAAAAATTGGCTTGGGCTGAAAAGCTTAATTGACATTTAGAATATAATAGATAATTTATTTACTAAAGTTCATAATTTTATATGTTCAGCTAATTAGTTTTTTAATTGCTTATAATCATTCAATTAAATAATTTATTCTTTCTGACTGGTTGAGCGGTCACTGTCACCTGTAAATAACTGCTTCTAAACATGGTTTGCTCTGAATGTGCAATATTTTGCACTCAGACTGTCTTTGTTGCAAGTACTGCTAATGCTCATGGCTTGCACAGTCCATGAAATTTTTGTCAACAGAGCAGCACATGAACGTGGCAATGTCAGTGGCTTGCTTTCCTGAGTTTTGTGAAAAAATACTTTGCAAATTTACTTGAAACAAATTAATGATTTTAAATTCAAACATAAATACAGAATAGTTAATTAAATGCTTCGGAATGTGACAGGCGATAACATTATGTACATGTAACTAAATAGTTTCTTGTGTTCAGACAGGCGTTGGTGTAGATGTCAGTGTGTATAGCCAAGAGTAAGTACATGTAATGTAAGAGCCAAGATATCGATTATTGGCAAACACCTCAATGAAGCACACAATGCTCTGACTGACACCTTGGAAGAACAGTTCACAATTCTCTGCAAATGCAAGACCAAGTTTGACTGCCTAATTTATGAGATATTTTTCATTAATTAAGAAACTGAAATGTAAACTCAACACCCAATCTGACTTAATACATGCAAAACTATTTTCATAATGGTATCACCTGTCACATTCTGAAACAAATTTTAAAAACAATAAAAAATTGTGAATGATACAGTGTAAAGCATTATTATGATAAAGCATTGTAATGTCAGTGATGACCTCACAAATTCTTAGGTTGCAAGTGATGTCACATCTGCTTGGCTTATCACAGAGTCATGCACGTGGAGGGCAAACAACCAGGCATAAAACCAGAGCAAAGAAGTGAGAGTTAAGCTGTTGAATCATGAAACAAAAATAGCATCTTCTTGCTGTCAGTCTTGGCTGTTCTCAAGAATTGTGTTTGCTGAATGGCTGCCACATGGAAATGTTTGCCCCCCATCTGAAAACTGCAAGTGAGCCCACGTATCAAAAAAGTCAGGTGACTGCAACCCAAGAATGAGCTAGGCGTCAGCAAATGATCAATTCTTGGCACTGGCAATTCATGATAACTTTGGGCAACCTTGTCCATAAGTTGTTAATTTATTTTAATTATTAATTTTATAAATAAAGAACCATTTTAATATCACAAAGCAAAACTGAAACAGACCATATCAACACACCATATCAATTAAAATTAAAATATCTTCTGATCAGTAACTGTAAGTTGTTTTTTTAAAAGTTTAACCTACCTTGTCTTAAGATCTCTGTGCAATATTCTCCTAGGTAAACAGACAATTTAAAGCACTCATTAATTTTGTTTTAAATCTTATTTAATATTAATTAAAAGTGAGGACAGTAAAATTAATACAATATAAAGTACTATCTATTATTCTCAAAGCCAAAAAGTACTGAGATTTACGTGAAAAATAAGGTGATATTTCACATGTGTCAAAATATGATATTTTGACACGTGTGTCAAATATCACTTTCCCACTGAACTTTCCCGCCTTAGAACTCATTAGTCAATCAGAGCGATGACTGTGTTTGTTGTTTTCTTCAGTTTTACTTCCCTTTAAGGTTTCTTCTACCTCCAGGTTGTAAAGTAATAATTTATGGCTTGATGAATAATAAACAGAACATTACATGGCTGCGCGGAGATACAATTTCTATCTTCTTGTATTGAAAATATCTTGAATTTATTCGCTTCGCTCACTCATGCAAGACATTTCAATACTCAAAGATAAAAATCATATCTCCGCGCAGCCATGTAATATTCTCTATGTGTTAAATAATCATGTTGTATAATAATGCATTTTAAATCCCTAAGCATGAAAACAGGAAGAGCTTACAATTATATATTAGCTTTTTATTGTAAAATTTCCTGATTGACTTTGTGTTTAAAGTATTTCTTACTTGTTGTGCATGTATTGTACAGCCAATACTAGTTGAATAAACCAGGCTAGAATGAGACTCTCATCAAACTTCTTGCCAGCTTTTTTCCATGCTTTGATTTTATCATCCAGATCTCCTCCCTAAAACAAAGTAAACATAATAAATTATTTAATTACAGATGTATGAATATGTGCAGTAGTTACATACATGTATCTTTGATATATATGACAAGACCTACATGTATTGGAGTCTAAATATTATTACAGGTGTACAATCATGTACTTGTGCATGAACATTATTGGTTTCTGGATTCATAATGTTAAAATTAATTTTTTCCCACAGAAACACAGTGAAACTTAAATTGATGTTTCAACAACATCACATTGTCTTTCTCAAGATGGCGACTGACAGGAGACAGGAGACTGAGCAACGCGGGCGCGACCTTGTAGCCTCGATCGCAGTTGAGAGCAGGGTGCCTGCGGTGTATCTGGAGGGCTTCCCTGATCTTCCTTGGGACCGGCTTCTCCTCCCTCACCAGGATCTTTGCGTCATACAAATCATGTACTTGTTTATATGGCAGTAAGCAGTTACTACATGTGCATGTATATACTACAGATTTAACTTTGTACATGTACACTGTTCACAAACTTAGGTTTTAAAATATTTACTTAATATTATAATTTTATTTAGTTACCAATTGACTTACCTCACAATACTCTGTGACAATGCAAAAAAATTCACCATCCATGAAACTGTCCATAAACTTGACAATGTTCGGATGATCAAGCTATAAAAACATTGGGTATTATCAATTAAAAGTTCTGCAAATAATGTTACTTAGGCACCCATATGCATAACAGATCTGTGAAATAAAAAGATAAATTAAAGTACATTTAATTTAATTAATTTGTAAGACAATCATGAACAACTAATTTTATCTTACATTAGATAGAAGCCTGGCTTCTCTCATGGCATCAACTGTCTCATCTGGCGGCAGTTCACCAACATGAATCTCTTTTAGCACTTTCCTGCAAGAAACAATCATTGTGCTATGAAATTATTAATGGTTACAAGATTTTTTTATGTGTGTGTACATTTGTTTTTAAAATAAACTGAAATGTTAAATTTTTAATATATAATTATGTTCCCGATAGAGGATGCTTAAAAGACTCTACAATATTATTGGTTACATGTCTAGCATCTTAACCATTTTACAGTTTTAGTTTGAAAAATAACAATTTCCTCAATTCTTTTTGGTTCTTTCAAGGTTCACTCTATTATTTATTAATCTGTAAGCAAACTCATTAATCAGATGCTGTCCAATTACATGACTCTGTACATAACTGGACACCTTTAATTGGGCAATTTAATGGCACAATCACAACCTCAGTTCCTGGTTCTCTCACATCTCTGGCCAAAACAAAGTGGGGAATTTTATCTCCCACAGCGACAGTTCATTATATAAAATGGACATCAGCACAAATAAGTTTTTGTATCCATTGCAAATGTCACAACTAGGGCTTGACATTAAAGCTGGCTAGAGGGCCTCGAAGCACTTTTACCATTTTGGGCCAGCAACTTTTGTATCCATTGCAAATGTCACAACTAGGGCTCGACATTAAAGCTGGCTAGAGGGCCTCAAGGCACTTTTACCCTTTTGGGCCAGTACATGTAACTTTTGTATCCATTGCAAATGTCACAACTAGGGCTCGACATTAAAGCTGGCTAGAGGGCCTCAAGGCACTTTTAC
>JANSTQ010138430.1:0-13236 GCA_026167885.1 Bergia puertoricense
TGACCCCAGGGTAACTTAACGACCCTATGCTAACTTACTGACCCCAGGGTAACTTAACGACCCTATGCTAACTTACTTACCCCAGGGTAACTTAACAACCCTATGGTAACTTACTGACCCCAGGGTAACTTAACGACCCTATGCTAACTTACTTACCCCAGGGTAACTTAACGACCCTATGCTAACTTACTGACCCCAAGGTAACTTAACGACCCTATAGTAACTTTCTGATCCCAGGGTAACTTAATGGCCCTACAGTAACTTACTGACCCCAGGGTAACTTACTTACCCCACAGTTAGAGTAACTTACTGACCCCACGGTAATTTACTGACACCATGGTAACTTACTGACCCCAGGGTAACTTAACAACCCTATGTAACTTACTGACCCCAGGGCAACTTAACGACCCTATGGTAACTTACTGACCCCAGGTTAACTTAACGACTCTATGCTAACTTACTGACCCCAGGGTAACTTAACGACCCTATGTAACTTACTGACCCCAGGGTAACTTAACGACCCTATGTAACTTACTGACCCCAGGGTAACTTACTGACCCCAGGGTAACTTAACGACTCTATGCTAACTTACTGATCCCAGGGTAACTTAATGACCCTATGCTAACTTACTGACCCCAGGGTAACTTAACGACCCTATGCTAACTTACTGACCCCACGGTAACTTAACGACCTTATGTAACTTACTGACCCCAGGGTAACTTAACGACCCCATGCTAACTTACTGACCCCAGGGTAACTTAACAACCCTATGCTAACTTACTGACCCCAGGGTAACTTAACGACCCCATGCTAACTTACTGACCCCAGGGTAACTTAACAACCCTATGCTAACTTACTGACCCCAGGGTAACTTAACGACCCCATGCTAACTTACTGACCCCAAGGTAACTTAACGACCCTATAGTAACTTTCTGATCCCAGGGTAACTTAATGGCCCTACAGTAACTTACTGACCCCAGGGTAACTTACTTACCCCACAGTTAGAGTAACTTACTGACCCCATGGTAACTTAATGACCCTGGGATAACTTACTGACAACAGGATAATTCTACTGACCCCAGGATAACTTACTAACTCTGGGGTAACTTGCAAGCCCTAGGATAACTTAATAACCCAGGGTAACATATTTTTCCGGGATAACTTACTGACCTCATGGTAACTTAGCGACCCTGGGGTAACTTACTGTCGTGTGGTAATTTGCTGACCCCACAGTAGCTTATTGACCCCATGATAACTTTCTGACCCCATGGTAACTTGCTGACCCCAGGGTAACTAACTGACCCCAGGGTAACTTGCCGACCCAAGGGTAACTTACTGACCCCACAGTAACTTAGTGACCTCAGGGTAACTTACTGACCCCTTGGTAACTTACTAATCCCAGGGTAACTTGCTGATCCCAGGGTAACTAACCGACCCAGGAGTAACTTACTGACCCCATGGACAATTAGCGATCCTGGGGTAACTCTACTGACCTCAGGGTAACTTACTGACCCTTGGGAAATGCACTGACCCTGGGATAACCTTATCAATATCCGGGGTAACTTACTGACCCTGGGATAACTGACCCCGGGGTAACTTATTGACCCCAGGATAACTTACTGACTCCAGGGTAACCTTGCTGGAGGCTGTGGCTTAGACAGAAAGCACAAAATGTGTTTCAGCTGTTAGTCCTAATTCGCTCTTGCTAACAGCTCTAGGTAGAACATTTCAATGCTGTGGCTTCTTAAATATGATCTATTTTAATGATGCCAAACGGTTTATACAACGTTTTATACCTGAATATGAACATCACCTCGGCTAGGCGGGTTACTCCACCGCTAGTGTAAACATGATCCTGACATAGGTATCCCACTTAAACTGCCCCTAAAATACTGAAATATATTTCATGCTACTCATTAAAATCTAATCTGACTAAAATGTAAAAGTTATAAAAAGGGTCCAAATAAAAAGGGCCCTACTGAAAACCGCTTATGCGAGCTAGGTTCCCTCATTAAATAATGTTATTAATATTAATACCTACACGTAATAGTTATAAAAATATTAACCATAAATGCAAATGAAATGGCAATGGCACTGAATACAGTTGATAGAGCGAACTGGTTATAATACTCGACTAGCTTGTATGCTTTGTTATTTATCTCTTTATGATTGTTGGACTTGACCCTGCACAAAACACTAAAAGTGTTGACGTACATATTCAAACCTTACCAGTAGAAACATTTGGGCTCTGGCGCAAAACAAAACAATGTGCGGGGTCAAGGTTTGTTCAACATAAAACAAAGCAGCTTTCTACACTTCCTTTTGCAGTTTGTTGAGCTGCAGAACCAGTTTGTTCTACGACCTATGTACTGACGTGTTAACTCGTAACTAAACGATGGCCCTTTATTTTTACTTTTGAAATTAGTCTTGTTGATATTACCTTACTAGTCATAATTATTAAGTTATCATCGATTTCAATAGATAATAAAGTATCGAGATGATTTGTGATCTGTAGAGGATTTGTGTATGAGGATATTTTAGGGCAATTTTAGAAACGATTTGTGTGGATGCATATCTAAAATGCCGAGACAATTTGTGTGAATCCCTTAATAAAATACTGAGACCACGAATTACGTAAATAAGTATTAAAAAGCATCAAGACAATTTGTCTAAAAATGTTAACGGACGATTTGTGCAATGTCGTCTTTGAATCGTTATGGGACGATCTGTTAGCAAACCGATACTTAAAACGCATCGACACGGTGATTTGTGAAAGTGTCTTTAGAAAACAATTATACAGTTTGTGTAAATCCTTATTTAAGAAATAAAGATATAAAAATATAAGGAAGTAGAGGTTGGCTAAACCTATCTTTGCGACTTTTGTTTAAATGCAATGAGTGGGCATAGTCAGTCAAACGAATATCTTTTTAAAGGCATTCCCATCTTGTCTTAGACACGCAAATAAAGCGACTGTCACTTGGCTCTAATAGTGGTGCTAGAGGGAAATACGTGGACCTGCCGAAAGTCGAGCTCAAAAGACTGGCGAACGAGAAAACTGAGGTGCGCGCTTCACCCAAGAGTTCTAGACCAGAAGGGACTTTTGACAGACTCTTGGTAAAGTGGCACCTCGTGCACGTGTTTCATGTGATTTGGCCGGCAAGCAACAAGAACCAAAATTTCCGCAAACTGTACTGGTCAATAGTAGCTTCCACAAAATAACGTGGAAACGCAAATGACCTTTGAGAATAACGGGTTTTCATGCCACAGCTAAAGCTTCCAGATGCGATCTCCGTTCCGTTGTATGATTTGTACAGCAAGTCCAAAAATTCTGTTAGCATTCCAGGGTTATGGAATAATTTACCAGTCGATAAACCAGCAAGATGCTGAGAATATACGTACAAAGGTGTATGTATGAATGTGTGTGTGTGTGGGCGGGCCCGCACGCACGATGCTGTGGGCATACGTACAAGAGTGTATGTGAGTATATGTGTGTGTGCGCGCGGGGCACGATACTGTGAGCATACGTACAAGAGTGTATGTATGCGTGTGTACGGGCCCGAGCGCAAGATGCTGTGGGCAGACGTACAAGAGTGTATGTATATCTGTGTGTATATGCGTGTGTACGGGCCCGCGAGCACGATAGTGCGAGCATACGTACAAGAAGGTATGTATATCTGTGTGTATACGCGTATGTACGGGCCCGCGCATACGATGCTGTGGGCATACGTACAAGAGTGTATGTATGTATGTGGGTGTATGTGTGTTCACAGGCCCGCGCGCACGATGCTGTGGGCATACGTACAAGAGTGTATGTATGTATATGTGTGTTCACGGGCCCGTGCGCACGATGCTGTGGGCATACGTTCAAGAGTGTATGTATGTGTGTTCACGGGCCCGCACGCACGATGCTGTGGGCATACGTACAAGAGTGTATGTATGTGTGTGTGTTCACGGGCCCGCGCGCACGATGCTGTGAGCATATGTACAAGAGTGTATGTATGTATGTTCACGGGCCCGCGCGCACGATGCTGTGAGAATACGTACAAGAGTGTATGTATGTATGTGTGTGCGTGTGTATGTGTGTGTGTTCACGGGCCCGCGCGCACGATGCTGTGAGCATACGTACAAGAGTGTATGTATGTATGTGTGTTCATGGGCCCGCGCGCACGATGCTGTGAACATACGTACAAGAGTGTATGTATGTGTGTGTGTGTATGTATGTGTGTTCACGGGCCCGCGCGCACGATGCTGTGAGCATACGTACAAGAGTGTATGTATGTATGTGTGTGAATGTGTGTGTTCACGGGCCCGCGCGCACGATGCTGTGAACATACGTACAAGAGTGTATGTATGTATGTGTGTGTGTGTGTGTATGTGTGTTCACGGGCCGCGCGCACGATGCTAAGAGTATACGTTTAATTACGTGAAGGTGGATGGGGGTATGAAGCATGTGTGTGTGTGGGTATGGTCGTATTAAATACTCAATACTCTACTCAACACTCTTTGGTACGTTCCACTGCAACTAAACTAAAACTCAAAACTAACTGGATTCCAATATCTTGTACAATAAGGGCATTCAGTGTTTGTGTTTACATCCTTTTCAAGGTTGCGCCTTTACTGTCCTACAAATAAATATTGTCACTTGAATTACAATTAAATATAACTGCTGCTGACGGGTGGATTACGAAAAGAAAATCCCAGCTCATTTTACAGCACTGTTCCGTTTGCAGTTTCTGCGTTCAACAGTCGGTAAAACGTCGTTAAGTTTCAGTTTTGGTATCTTAAGTGACAATATAAACTCGAAAGTAGTGTGCTTTCTCGAATAAACAGCTAGCGTGTTCCAACTGGGTAAGGTAGGCCACACAAGTAAGTTCAGAGAACTTTAAAAATTTCAAGCAAATTTTCCGAACCTGTTTGAAAATTTTCTACATCTGCTTTTAGATTTTCCGAAGCTGGTTTGCCAAAAATTCCGAAAATGTTCAAAAGCTATCTGCAAATTTCTGACTTTTTTGAACACTTTCGAACCCTCAAGGTTTCGAGATTTTCCCCAATAATTCAGATTGTCGGTCACTGAACAACGCATGTTTAGATACCATAGTTCCCAGTGGTGGAAACTTTGAGGAAAACACTGCAGGTTAAGACCCAGCAATCCGGATGTAGGCGTTTATTCGAGAAAAAAGCAATGCAAACTCATTGAACAGTTCTAGAATCTGTGCGAGATACATTTACGATACCAGCTGTTGGAAGTGAAACATTTTGTGACGTTACTATCGCACACCTGTGACATTTTGAACGTATACAACCAAAATTACATCAAACTGTTTTCTCATTGCACGCGCAACAGCCAGCGATGATAATAATCTGTCACTTACCACGTGGAAATTAAAAGGCCACCATGTTGATCACAATCACGTGATCGCTAGATCTTTTCTCATTGGTAGTTTTTATATATTTGAACGATTTTGAACGCATGTGAAATTCGCACTGCTGGCTATCGCATACAGCGCAATCGAGATGTAATTTCAATCGCATGCTTTCAATATCGAACCTAACCGCACAGCTTTGTGTACGTACAAATGTGCCCAGGAGGACCAAGTCAACACCCTGGGTAAGTTCAGCTACCGTGTCTCCGCAACCATTAAAAGGCAAAAACACCCAGAAATGGTTCACCAATTTTAGGAACACTTCTTTTAAGAAATTAACGTTAAAAAATTTCGAACAAAAAAATTAAGTTCCTCTTCCGATCTTTCCAAGCTCACGGTTTAGCTTATCCGAAGACTTAAAGTGTACATGAATCTGACTAATTAGGAAAATATTTGAGGAGCGAAGGTGGATCTTTCAAAGCAACAGTTTGAACGCACGAATCTTTTCCGTCTTCTTTGTTAGTGTGTTCACATTTTAAAAACAATTAACTAAAGTTAAAGAGTGCCAATTGTTAATTTGAAAATCCTAAATTCAGAGATCACTGCGAACGTTATTCATCAAAAGCATTATTTAAATTGTGGTGGAAAACTAACTACAAGTCACTCTATTTTCTTTTGAACACCAATTAAAAACTTTGCTAAAGTCCAAACATTTAATGACAAATTCGAATATAGCCGACCTTTGCGGTCGCGTTCCAGCCGAAACTTCCAACTGAATACATCGCTCATTTTACTGATCAAAATAAAATTCCAGTGGTATTAAACATTTAGATATTACGATGAAAATAAGCTCTATAATCAAACTTAAATAAATTGTAAATTACTGACTTTGGCTTCATCCACGCTTAAAGATTTTTGCTTTTCGACGAAAGCGATTGCAAAAGCTTTAGAAAACGCTTTGAAAAGCCAGCGTTTTTTAATCGCAGCATTGCTTTCTTGGCGAGATAGCAAATACGAAGAGTTCGAAAATGCGTTACTCAAATATCCGCAGTTTTTGGAGTCCAAACCCACACTGAAGCAAGAGATTAGCTTCACTTTGGGGTTTTTTTTCAACATTATCCAAAGTTTACCGTTCAAACGCTTTTTAGTTCTTCTGTTTCACTTAAGGTAGAGAAAAAAGAACAATGCAATGGCCAGATTTCCAAAACAAATGCCAAACTCGAAAAATCTGGAAAACAAATGTCAAACATTTGTCAAACATTTGTTTTCCAAGAAAAACATTCTTAAATCAAATGTCAAACATTCTTAAAACGGAAATCGCATTTCAACTGTTTTCGCAGCGATTTAGAACGTAAAACCCCACGCAACAATTCCAGCCTGGACGGGGATCTTGGCTACGCTTTAGTTGGAGAACAAAGTGGTGATCAGGCGTAAGAACAGTTAAAAACAAAAAAAAAGTTAAAATAAAAAGTTAAATTTAAAATAAGCAAAGACACATTTTGTGCGTTTTTATAGCGCTAAAAGGTGCGAAGTTCCAGAAAATTCAAAAGATTTTCGTATTTATGCGGTTGAGAGAAGGGGTCTTCATTTGTAATTGGAAAGAAACAGTTTCAATTTCTTCTGGGTACTAGGAACGTGCAGATCTAATTTGAAAAGTCGGTGATAAGTTATTGCCCGGTTGTTCACAAACTAGACAGCGCTGTATCCTTAAGTGTTAATTCAGACAATTTTATCCACTGGATAAGAATTTATCCGCTGGATATCCATTCTTTGAACAACCGTCGGAGCCAGATAAGAAAAGAACACTTAAAAGTGTTCAAAACTGTCACGAGAACGCAACAAAAACAATTTGATTTTGGTGATTAGGCACGAGTGCTGACAACTCAAATCAGCCCTACTGCACCCCTTGGTAAATCTTTGCCTCGTACAGGCGCGGGGCCCCTCCGTGACGCTGCCATTCCAGCTCGAAATCCCGCATGGTAATCTCGGCCCCAGCCCTCCGAGTCAAGCCGGTCTCGTCAAGGCTCAACTCGCACATGTCCAGGTCATCTTCCCCCGCCACCAGCAGTAGAGGGTCCTTGCCCGGATGAAGCTCCATCTGCCGGGCGATCCACTGCCCATCAAAATGAGCAAACCTGTGGGGAGGGGTTAGGTGTCATTAGTTTCAATAATTTCAGTGAGGAATTCAAATTAAACGCGTTAATACCTTAACCAATCGAATTGTCCAATTTTGTATTCCCGCTTGCCGCTGATTACAATGACGAAAGCCCATGCCAAATTCAATTTTTAGAAGAAATTTAAATAAGTTTTCAAATAATAGTTTTTAGAGTAGCTTATGTCTTCGAAATTTTAGCCTTTTGATCCAGTTTTACCGTGTAATTTTTGCATTTTTAAACCTAACTTTTATTTTGTATTTTATTTACAGAGGACCTTCCTGAAAATCACTTTTAGTGAAGGAAGCTTCCTCTTAAAAGATACATTATTATTATTATTATATTATTATTTCTACAAACTAACTTTAGCAGTGTCAATAAATGCCAGTGACAAGGATTAGAAACTCCTGATCAACAAAATGACCACAACCCAACATATATTCGTTAATGAGCCCCTAATCTCCCCCATCTTACAATACGCCCTCAATCACAGATCTCTGAAAGTAATATAAATAAGGTGCCTCTCTCCATTAGGCCCCCAAGCCAATAGGGAAACTAATAATTCTTATTTTAGAAAGAAAAGTATGGCCACTTTTGAGATACATTTGTCTCGTTGCACAATCATATGGTTTTGTATCTATTTGTATACTGACAAAGAAGCGTCAAGTCTTGACATGTCTTCAATTTTGCTACCATAGCATTGACATTTGAAAAATCCAAGATAATATTTTGATTATGAATATTATTTATA
This sequence comes from Bergia puertoricense, assembly GCA_026167885.1. Classification (NCBI taxonomy): domain Eukaryota; kingdom Metazoa; phylum Cnidaria; class Anthozoa; order Zoantharia; family Parazoanthidae; genus Bergia; species Bergia puertoricense. Next base: position 8,268 of record JANSTQ010138430.1, read on the forward strand.
TTATTATTATTATTATTGTTGTGTTTTATGCAGTGACATACTCACCACCAGCCCTGTTTCTTGAATTCTGGGTTGCGATGTTTGTCTGCGGGTCGTACGAACGGCACTCGGAAGAGCCTCTGTGGACGTCTCGGGGGCAGGGAGGGAGCAACTGCTGCCTCTCGGTGAGGGGCTGGGGCTACACGACCTTGACGTGGGGGAAGGGGTGGAGCAGCTTCCGCTGCAGCTTCAGCTAACAGAACAAAAATGACACAGCGTAAATGTACTGAAGAAAAGAAAAAACATTATGTGCACGCAACTTACTTTAATTTTGAGTTAAACACGTACAACATTCGGCGAGGGTCGAGGTTTGAACCCGAGGCCTTACGGGTGGAAGTCTGCAGGGTTCTTTCTCTAATCCCAATCTAAAATTCAAGAACTTTTTGAGGACTTTTCATGGTACAGTAACGTCATTTTTATGGACCAGCGGTATAAGCGTGTTACACCCAAAGACAAGTATATATATATATAAATAAAAACATCCTCTAAAAATCTAGCAAAGTAGCCCCTGATTTAAATGAAGGACTGCAAAACAAAGCTTGGTCTAATTATTAATATATTGGAGGAATTAAGTGTCTTTTTCATAGAAATTCTCACTTGCACACAACTGACATATATAACATTTTGTCGAGCAAAAAATACAAACTTCAAAGTCAGGCAGCAAGAAGATAAATTTTAAGGACTTTTCATGGACTTGGGCATTTTTTCACGTTTTTTTAAGGACTTTTGAGTACTTAAATTTTGAAAACGAAAATTTAAGGACTTTCATGGTTTTTAATGATCCGTACGAACCCGGAGTCTGAAATCTAATCGACTGCACTAACCTTGCCACCATGGTCTAGATACTGAAGCATTTCTAATGATCTAAAATGGTATTCTACGTGGTACATACATTACATAAACGAATCGAAAAGAGGCAGCGTTCAAATATCGGGATGATGACAGCCATTACCGTTCTCCACGATGTCCTGAGGCGCCCTCTGCTCCACACCTTCCGCGGGAGTCACACGGGATTTGTTGTGTTTTTTCCACTGGTGATAAACCTTCAGCCTACGGTGAAACTCCTCCCGGCATGCCTCAAGCAATTCGATATCTGTGCAGTGAACACATGAAAGTAGAGTATCGGACACAGCATACCGTAGAAAAGCCTACCTAGACCTGCAGATCTCATAGAAAGGATTAATTTCGATATCGGTTCCGTGCGGGCAAAATAACGAAGTTGGAAACAGTTTCCCATGGCAAGAATAAGCTGTATTATTAAAACTTAAACAGAGGCTATAAATCGGGGATTTTTGTTCTTTGTATTCTTCTAACTCTTTCGTTTCTTTTTTCTTTTTTTATTGGAAAAAAAGTATCTTGTCTTAACTTTTAACCACATGAAGGTGATGCAGGGCCCCTCTGGATCCCAGCCTAGTAGCTGAATGGGCCACACTGCCCAAAAAGTTTTGCCTAAATAACGTTTTCTATCTATCTATCTAACAGTTCGGCAGTTAGTGACATCAAATCACGTCTTGCGATCTTATCTTTTGTCTTTTCGTGTCTTTTGAAGCAGGTTACCAACTGAACACGCCATACGAATGAAAGAGTGTGAGTCAGTGAGTCTCCCAATCTAACAACCTCTTCCCAGACAACGAAGAGCCTGGACCGAGGTTTCTTTACCTCCTTGTCAAACATGACTTACCACACGAGGTGTTGATTGTGTCTCTGAGCTCGGCGTACTTCCACGCACTCAAATCGTACTTCTTTTCCTTCTTACTGGGAAGGGCTCTATTGAGAGAAAGCAAACGAATGACTACAATTTAACATTAAAATAAAAGGTCGGATAAAACAAGCATGTGAGTTTTAGTGATGAGAGTTTTGTTTAACTCTCATGTAAACAGTCAAATGAGGATGAAAGTTGAATGAGAGTAGATGTGGAGGAATTTGAAGAATTTTTTCAAATCTCGTGACGCAGTCAAACAAGGATGACACTTGGCAAGAGTTGCGCGAGTCACTCAACAAACAAAAGAAAACTCTCCTGAAAATTGGTTGATCGCAGGACAGTTATGGCCTTTACAGTGATCTAGCCTTTGGTTTAACACTGACCTTTGTAGTGGCCTTTGTACTTCCAGTTGACTACCAACAACTTCACCAGACTCAGTAACAATTGCATCCGGGTCCTGAAACGTGCACATTTCAACAGCTTATTTGATGCTGGTCCGAGTCCACTAAAACACTGGTTAAAAGCTCGACAGCTTCACAAAAAACGTCAATTATAAAAAAGAGGCTATAAATGTACCTGAGCAAGCCTCATCGCAAGCTCTCGATCCCTTCGCTCCTGCTCAATCATATTTAACCTGGAAGCAAGTAAATACACCATAGTTAATGTGACTCCAACTTTCTGATGGCTGTGATGCTTTTGCTCAGGAGTGTGTAGGTCATACGTACACTGAAGTGTGTCTGCATATGTGACTGGTTGAATATGTATATCAAGGCTCGACATTAGGCATTTTAATTTAGTGGCCCATCGGGCCAGCAAAATTCAGAACTTACTTACCCAGCATGAAAGTGCGCTGTCCCAACGTGAAAAATTTAACTTCGGTAATACAATTAAACAAGATGGCGGTCTGCGCAGTCTCAACTTTGTTGTCACAAGTTGACACTATCTAGGTAACGATCGCCCCAATGTTTACTGAGTTTCATATCTCGTTCATCAAAAAATTGATCAGGTATTTTCTCATCGACAGAATTCACAGTGATTTCTTTAAAAGAAGTTGCTGGCCCCATCGGGCCACCACTTTTCAAAAGTTACTGGCCCGTACTGGCCCGTACTGTTTACATCGAACCCTGTATGTGTATACGCATTTTAATTTTCCAAGCGTGAATATAAAAATGTGCGTTTGCACGTTTGGGTGTGTGTGCATTTGTGTGTATGAATGCGCGCACGTGTGTTAGCACACACGATGTGTGTGTGTGTGTGTATATATGTGTGCGTATATGTAGGTGTGAGTGTATATATGTATGTACATCAACATGTGTGCGTATGTGTGTATGGATATGCGCAGTTGTGTTTGTATGTTTGTATGCATGTTTGTATATGTATAATCACGTACATTGTGTGTTTGTGTGTGAGTGTGTGCACGTGCGATGATGCGTCTTTATGTACCCTTTTTCATTCTAAGACTATTATTCTAAAGCACAAGACTTGTTCCAAAAATGTCCGCGCTGACTAGAAACAGTGTTCTTTACAAATGCTTTTTTTATTATATAAACCACAATGTTTTACAGGGATTTCGGCCACTGACTGAGAAAAATCGTATCTAAACACACGCCAATCGCGATCTTCTTGTGTTATTATGACAACACCCGCCTTTGCAGTCGACAGCCGATTTTCATCGATTTTTCTTTTTTTAAAATTTATATAATAAACAAAGTAATACACAGACGCTGGGAAATTTGGATTTATCTTCTCACTCGAAGATTGATTCCATAATTCCGCGCAGCGAAGGAATTATATGGCATTTTGGAACTTTAAAGGGAATTAAAGGAAAATGTCAAAAATATGGTAAACACAGAGACGCTTGAAATTTTTTATCATAAGTGTCAGATACCTTCTCGCCTCCTCCTCAGCTGCCTCTTGGCGTTCTTTTTCACGAAGAGCCTAAAAAGAAACCGAAAGCGTTAAAATCCGAAGTAAGTCGCAACTTTTTGGTACAACCTGTCATCCTCAGCTGCTGAGAAATTCCCTCTGTTTAGTGAAAGTTTCCATTTATTAGAAAGATGTGTATTGTCTTGCTTGTCATGTCGATAATTTTTTTCAGCACCCACAAGGAAACAGAACGGCTTGTCTTTCGAGTTAAATGACACACCCTGACACTTTTTGCCGAGAAAATAAATGATAACACCATCACACAGATCTTACGAAGCATATCGAGCATTTTGTTTCCATCCAAACCAGATAAGAGAAAGGTTTCAAAACAAACTCGTCACCTGAAGCTGTCGATCAGCCTCTTCCTTCTCTCGCTGTTTTCTCTCTTCCTCCTCACGTTTCAGCCGTTCTTCTTCCTCTTTCTTTCGTCTTGCTTCCATTTCTATTCTCCTGTAAAATAAAATACGGTTTTTGCTTTAATTTTTCAGACTAACATTCACATATCATCTTTTCTGATTTGGTTCGATTTTGATTTTCTTTTGTTAAATTGCACCTAAGTTTGACAAAGTGACTTGAATTCACTTTTTTACGGACTTTTGACAGATTGATTTTCTATAAGTTTTGAAATTAAAGGACTTTTGAAGACCTGCACGAATTCTGTACATAACCAACAAATATCAACAACCGTATTTTGCTCTCAGCACCAGCATACCACAGCCGTACACTACAAATATACAAACACCAGTATATCTCAACAGACCTACATTTCCGTCAATACACGTTAAATCACCAGTAAATCTCAACAGCCCCACATTCCCCTCAATACTTCAAATCGCTAGTACATATTAACAACTCCACATTCCCCTCAATACAACTATATATCTCTCGTTACATCTCATCAAGACCAAAATTCCCCTCAATACAACTACACAAACGCCAGTACGCCTCAATAATCCCACATTCTTTTCAATACAGCTATACAATGCCCAGAACTTCCCAACAACACCAACATCTCAACAACACCACATTCTTTTCAATACAACTACACAATCCTCAGTACTTCTCAAAAGCACCAACATCTCAACATCCCCACATTCCCCTCAATAAAACTATGAACCCTGGCACATTTCAACAGCTCAACATTACCCTCAATAAAAGTATGCAAACGCCAAAATATCACAATACCGCAAATTCCCCTCAACAGTACATCTCAATAGCCCCACACTCCCCTCAATACAACTACAAGTCGCTAGTACATCTCAATAGCCCCACACTCCCCTCAATACAACTACAAGTCGCTAG
>JANSTQ010138441.1:0-13236 GCA_026167885.1 Bergia puertoricense
TCCTCTAATAATCGGTATTGCCTCATGTACGGGTCATTAGACAAGTACGTAATATAAAGGGTTCCCTCTACTCCTCTAATGATCGGTATTGCCTCATGTACGGGTCACTAGACAAGTACGTAATATAAAGGGTTCCCTCTACTCCTCTAATGATCGGTATTGCCTCATGTACGGGTTAATAGAGAAGTAGGCAATATAAAGGGTCCCCTCTACTTCTCTAATAATCAGTATGGCCTTATGTACGGGTCATTAGACAAGTACGTAATATAAAGGGTTCCCTGTACTTCTCTAATGATCGGTATTATCTTATGTACGGGTCATTAGACAAGTACGTAATATAAAGGATTTCCTCTACTCCTCTAATGATCGGTATTGCCTCATGTACGGGTTAATAGAGAAGTACGCAATATAAAGGGTCCCCTCTACTTCTCTAATAATCAGTATGGCCTTATGTACGGGTCATTAGACAAGTACATAATATAAAAGGTTCCCTCTACTCCTCTAATAATCGGTATTGCCTCATGTACGGGTCATTAGACTAGTACGTAATATAAAGGGTTTCCTCTACTCCTGTAATGATCGGTATTGCCGCGTGGAGATGCTAACGTGTTCTTTCACGGGCTCTATCACGGCCTTGATTAATAGAGATAACAAAATTATTTTAAGCTAAATTATTTTAAACAGTCACTGTTTAGATACGAATGGTCTTTTTTAGGCGGCGATTAGGCTGGTCTGTAATGTTTGGGACCAGAACACAATGCTATAAATTGTTTTAAAATACATAAAACCTTGGCAGAAATGATCGATTACTGTCTTTTTAGTGGGTTAAGATGTATTTTGGATAAATAACATAAAAATATAGGTTCTGAAAAAGAGAAAATTCATTGATTCAGCCATTAAGGAGCTCCTTTAACACAGCTGCAAGCAAAAACATACTTCAAAAAAAACATACTTGAAGTGTGATTTCTTCTGTTACTGTTAGGTCTTTTAATGCAATTTCCTCTTTCTGTAAATAAAATGAATCGTATGGTAAATTAGTAGTGGTAGTAAAAATAAGAAATAAAAAATAAAAATAAAATAATAATAAAAGTAATAATATTAAATATTTATATAACGCAAATTAGCACAAAATGTTCAATATAGTTGCTTATAGCAATTAATTAAATATATAATACTTTAATAAATATTGTTACAAAAGGGAAGAACTATTAGTCAAACTTACAGAAAACATAACGATTCAAGTACTAAAGATAAAAAGCTTTGTGAAGAATAAAATTCTTCAGATGTCTATTTGAAGAGTCATAACAGGTAATTTCTTGCATGTTTGAACAACACTGAGTGGGTAAATCAGTAGTGAATGATCTCGCGTCAAAGGTACTGGGAAAGTTAGTAGGGCGGGAAGGCTAATAGATCCGATCCCCATCTGGATCAATCCCGGTTTCTGGAAAATAACCCACCTACCCCTCCCTTAGTTTAAGGTTAAAGTCCAGGTTTCGGTTAGGTTTAGGTTTAGGTTGAGGGGAGGGGTGGGTAGGTCATTTCCCAGAAACCGGGATTGATCCGCAGATCTTCAGTGTTGGAGCTCAAGTTGTAGCTGTTAAACTTTGATTCGTTCAGATATATGAATGCTGGTAATCCAGGTAGATAGCTTTGAATGCATGATTTATTAATTAATTGATTGATTGATTGATTGATTATTCTAGAACATTCATAAATCATTTAAACAAATTTGGCTCGTACATTTAGGGAAAATATTTTTTTTGGAAGTTCTGTTTCCGTAAAATAACAGAAAGACTATTCACCAAAACAAAAATCTTACAATTGTGTTAATGGTTCTATTTTCTTCAAGATGAAATCTGGCAGACGTTTTATAATAAAGTATTCGATCGGAAACGAAGAGAGGTTTTCTCCACGTAAAAGTGGCGTTGTATCGGCATCCAAACTCGGAATCTTTGTTCGTACTGTTTAAGATCAAATCCCTCACAGTTAGATCTTTTTTCTCAGGTACTACAAAATAAAATCAGGGACAAGGGATTAATTATATTATAATTATTGCAATATGACTAACAGAATTACACAATACAACACGATAAAACATAATACAATATAATTCTGTACAATACGGAACAATTAAATAACAGCACAATACAATAAAACAGTAAAATATAACAACGTAAAATACAACAATATATAATTATATAATACATAGAGATTATTTCACGGTTGCGACAAGATATGGATTTTATCTTCGAGTGGCAAGAGATGTTTTTGCATATCTTCTTGCAAACGTGTTATTATTGGGCGCCATGCTGTGCTTTCAGAAAAAACGACAAGTTTTTTGGTATGACACGTTAACTTTAATAAATACAAGCGTGTAAAAATACAAATGTGTTCGTGCAAATATAGTATAAAAATACAATGCTTTCATGGGAATTGAACTCAACAACTTTTTTTTTAAAAATTTAAATAAGTCTGCATGCTTTTAAACTTCTAGTCAGGTGTGACGTCACAGCAATATTTTCACTAGTGAAAATATGAAAAATATTCTCTTGTGGATGTAGTTACATATTTATACGAGTGGTTTATTTTCCAGTAAAACACTGTTTCCCATATAATAAAGAATAACACAACACAATACGATGCATTATATAAAACAAACCAATACAAAACAATGTAATACAGTATGGAAACACCAATGGAATACATTCCAACCTGATTTAACACGTTAAAAGTGAACCCGATCTATATCACCTTGAGACGATTAAAAGTTTTTATTGTATGTACTGGAGCCTGAATAGGATTTATGATAACCCCGTTAGATTCGTTTCAGACATAAGAACACTACTCTATTTACTTTGGCTTTCTTAAGACGACGCAGGGGGTTAAAATTAAAATTAAACAGCTACATCGGGTTGAGATGTATCCCTTGGATCAACCTCTTTAAACAGGTTGTTTTTCTAACTATGCTAAATAAAAGCAGTTAAAAATAAATATCTAAATGTCAAATTTAACTTAGAAGTAGTTTTAAGGCCACTTTGAAATAGCAACGTTTCTCCTACAATTAAACAATATATTTTCTGCCGATTGTTGGGACGATGTTGTTTTGTATTGTGCAAGGACTGACATTGTGACAACATTATGAACAAGAATATAGGCTTATAAACTATGGAACCAGGCCGCTATCGCTTTTTTGACATGCTTGACTTTTAAAAATGTTGAACTGGGCACTCATGGCCCAACATGTTTTACAACAAAATAATTTATCTGTTTTTAATTAGTTGCTAAAAGCATACTGTTTTAGTAGTCCGTATTTAATCATTTTTAAATAAATTATTCTTCTATAATTTTATTTCATCTAAATATCACGCAGAAACCAACCCGGTGCTAAAACAATTATCGTCAGTGGTAAGCCCTTGAACCAGTCGTCGCGGTACTCGGGAGAAACCTTTGGTATGAACAAAATAATAACGATAATGATTGATAATAATGATGGTGACGATGATAATAAAAAATAGTGATGATGACGGTGATTACGATGATAATGACGATGATAATCATAAAGGTAAAATAATGATTAAAGTTAAAATAATGATTGCTAATAATGATAATAGTAAAGATGATAACGATATTGATATTGACAACGAGAATAATAATGATAATAGTAACACCAACAGTAACACCAACAGTAACAGCAACAGCAACAGCAACAGTAACAGTAATAGTAACAGTAACAGCAACAGTAACAGTAACAGTAACAGCAACAGTAACAGTAACAGTAACAGTAATAGTAACAGCAACAGTAACAGCAACAGCAACAGCAACAGTAACAGCAACAGTAACAGCAACAGTAATAGTAACAGCAACAGCAACAGTAACAGCAACAGCAACAGTAACAGTAACAGTAACAGTAACAGCAACAGCAACAGCAATAGTAACAGTAACAGCAACAGTAACAGTAATAGTAATTGTAATAGTAAAAGTAATAGTAATAGTAATAGTATTAGTAGTAGTAATAGTAATAGCAATAGTAGTAGTAATAGTAACAGTAATAGTAATAGTAATAGTAATAGTAATAGTAATAGTAACAGTAGTAGTAATAGTAATAGTAAAAGTAATAGTAATAGTAAGAAAAATAGTAATAATAATAATAGAAATATTAACAGCAATAGTAATAGTAATAGTAATAATAATAATAGTAATAGTAATAGTAGTAGTAGTAGTAGTAGTAATAGTAGTAGTAGTAGTAGCAGTGTTAGTAGTAGTAGTAGTAGTAGTAGTAGTAGTAGTATTAGTAGTAATAGTAATATTAATAGTAATAGTAATAGTAATAGTAATACTAAAAGTAATAGTAATAGTAATAACAATAGTAATAGTAAAAGTAATTATAATAATAATAATAATAACTTTATTAAGAATTCAGAAACTACTTACAATGGTTCGTAAATATTTTTAAAAGAGCTGGATAAACATCGGGTTAAAAACCTAAAAAAATATTTTTTAAAAGGGTCTATTGCTAAATAGTAAGTTGTGGTATATCTATAACAACTAATAGCAAACATAACAGCAATAATAGTAATAATAATAAAATAATGATAGTAATGATAGTAATAATACTATTAAAATACTAGTGAAATACTTGTGAATGGCTCCCTCTACAGTTTCAATGTCAAAATCCGCGTTTCTGGTATCACAGGGGATTCTCCTGATTGTCCTAGACCCTCTCAAACAAACGAGGGTGGATCTCAATATTGCAAACGACGTTTTTGCTCTCCTTTCTTTAAGGCTATCAGCATTATTGGCCCATCCCGCCGGTTGTGGTAAATACCAGGGGCGTGAATGTTCCGTGTTCAACGTCGAGAACCCTCCTTGAGTATTGGCTCTTCTTCTCATTTTCACGCATTCGGTACATTTGTTGTGACTGCAGGTGCTTATACGATTCGGCATTTCGGTGACAGACCCTAATATCAAAGAATGCCGATCGTTGGCGTTCCCAGAAACCACGTGCATAAATATCTAACCTTGCATCTTGTGCTTTATTAGCTCCTCTGTTCAACTGTTCCCCACTGGTGTCTTGGAGAACGGGTTCAATTTCAATATCGCTGCATACCATACTCAGGAGTTCAGCTTCTAGGTCTCTCAGCTCATTATGTCGTTGAATGACAGATCCGCCTCGTTTGCATATCATGGCATGGTCTACCGTGAAGACTTCCCCGCATACGCACATGGAGGGAATATCATCAACTGGCCAGTCATAGCGTAGTTTGATAGCATCACGGAACTCCCGTTTATTCAGATTGAATCCCATTTCTCGGATAGGAAGCACTGTCAGCCACACTGATGACCCTTTCTCTGCTGCCAGGTCTAGTGCTCGCTTTGTCTTTGGTGGTGCTACCTCCCTAATCCTCTCTACTGTGTTCTTGAGCTTCCCTGCTTTTTCGCTCTTGACTGCCTGCTGTGCTGACTTAACAAGAGACTCGTCTGGCAGCTGGTTTGTTTGAGATACGATGTGCTCAACGAGGGGCGTTGTCATTTTGACTGATGAGGCGTATTCACGACTTACTTCACGGCTTGGGTTTTCAAGGCACAGGCCTCCCAAGCGGACTGGAAGCGCTAGAATGTCCCTATCCAACTGATTACACTTGTGTTCCGTTATCGCAGGAATAAGCACATGAGATATTGTATTCTCCAGTGGTTCTAGTAGATCTTGAATATCCGGCAGTGTTCTTAGAAAGTATGTCCACCGATGGTTTAAGCCGAAAGTGTAGGCAGCGTAGCACGCCTGTGGCTGCGTCAGAGCGAACTCCGCCAGTTGAACTACTTCACTGACCCAATCAGACACCTTCTCGTTGACGTATTCCTCCAGATACTCTCGCGAGCCTATTGCTGCGCCTAGACGTTTCTTCCCTTTCACTGTTATGTTAATGTCCGTTTCCTTGAATACTTCTTTCACACTTTCTTCCTTGTCCGGCTTTGCGATAATCCAGCATTTCTTGTCGTTCGGAAAGTAGCCAAAGTCTGGACCCAGGGTACTCAACGTGTCCCACCATCTCTTGATTTCTGAAATAGAGCCTGCTCCACTCGCATCATCGGCGAACCAGCATTACTTTACTGCGGACGCCGCCTGCAGGCTCGTTATCAAAGGCTGGATGCTAAGAGCATATAAAGCCATAGAAAGCGGATCTCCCTGCGTGGTCCCTTCTGCTGACAGGATCTCTTTACCGCCGGTGACAAACAGCCGAGCTGGCTCTCTATATGTATTGATGGCGTAGACTGCAATCACAGGGCATAAAGCTTGGATGTTGTGCAGGGCTGCTGCTCTATTAAGAGCGTTAAATGCATTTGAGGCATCAATCAGCAGTACGGCGTCGGTATCATCTGTTTCAAATATAATATGCATAGCATGCACTGCAGCCTCGCTTCCAGACTTTTGCCCGGCACATAGTTGGAGTGAGCCACTAGCTTCGATCAAATCCTTCTTAGCAACGTTCATTACGCACTTTCCGATGATTCTCCTCATGGCCTCTCCGACTCCTATTGGTCTTACCGCACCTTCGCCTTTATCAAGGGGTATTAGATGGCTTGCCATCAGACGCTCTATGGTCGTGGGGTTGATGTATTGTGTACACAGGGTCTTCGTCATTGTCGCAATTGCCCCGCACAACCTTAAAGATGACTGTTTAAAGGACTTGCAAGCGAAGATTCTTATAAAGCCATTCGCATCAACCCCACACGGACCTCCGGATCCCTTTGTCCGCAGGGCAGCTTGCCTGATCATATCACCATTGATCTCTGAGTGCACGGATTCCGCAATCTCGTCGTCGATCGACCCAAAGAGTAGTGAGGGGGTAACCATTAAGGTTTGGCCACTCAGCACTAATAAACAGATATAGTTATTATTAAATATGTTAAGTTAAAGTGCTGTACTCCAAAGAGTAGTGAGCCTGGTTTTGCTGGTTGTGGATTGGGATGTTTCTGTTGAAGCTGCGTCATGACCTCGTCTGTTAGCGCTAACACACCACCACTGGACGATTCACTCAGGAAACGCAATGCCGAGTTGATCTGGCCTTCAAGCACAAGCATACCAAAAACCTTGGATCTGTCGGGAGAGACAGACCCCTTAAGTTTTCCAAAACGACCTTGAATAATTCTACCTTCCCTTAGCAGTTTCTCAATTTTGCCCTCTTTCCAAAGCGCCAAGCGCTTGGACAGCGCATTTTGGTGATCTTTTGTCTTGGACTTCGGGTTTGGCTTGTGGAGGCTCACGGCAATGAGCACAAAAGCAGCTTTCAGAGATGCATATTGATTTTCCGAGCCATTGTTCTATTCATTAACGTGGAACGTTATTTGTTCAATGAAGTCCCTTCCTATTTTCCCATATGGCACGAGAAATACATTCGTTCGCCAGGTTACGATCTCGTTGTAGGCATTTACTATGGTTGAGGACGATATAACAATTGCACTTCAATCGCTCTGTTTCCCTCATTTGATCTCGGATAGTTTGTAAACACTATTATACTATAGAATGCAGCCCGGCGCATTTCCATCATCTCCCCTCTGCTGCTCTTTCAGGTCTGTGTCTCCTGAGATTTGAGCTGTGATGTTCGAATGCAAAAGTAATAGTAACAGCAATACTAAAAGTAATATATAGTAATAGTAATAGTAAAAGTAAAAGTAATAGTAATAGTAAAAGTAAAAGTAAAAGTAAAAGTAAAAATAAAAATAATAGTAATAGTAATAATAATAGTAATAGTAATAGTAATAGTAAAAGTAATAGTATTAGTAAAAGTAAAAGTAATGGTAATAGTAATAGTAATAGTAATAGTAATAGAAATAGTAATAGTAACAGTAGTAGTAATAGTAAAAGTAAAAGTGAAAGTAAAAGTAAAAGTTATAGTAATAGTAATAATAATAGTAACAGTAATAGTAATAGTAAAAGTAAAAGTGAAAGTAAAAGTAAAAGTAATAGTAATAGTAATAGTATTAGTAAAAGTAAAAGTAATGGTAATAGTAATAGTAATAGTAATAGTAATAGTAATAGTAATAGTAAAAGTAATAGTAATAGTAATAGTAATAGTAAAAGTAAAGGTGAAAGTAAAAGTAAAAGTTATAGTAATAGTAATAGTAATAGTAATAGTAATAGTAATAGTATTAGTAAAAGTAAAAGTAATGGTAATAGTAATAGTAATAGTAACAGTATTAAATAGTAATAGTAATAGTAATAGTTAAAGTAATAGTAATAGTAATAGTAATAATAATAGTAAAAGTAATAGTAATAATAATAGTAATAGTAATAGTAATAGTTAAAGTAATAGTAATAGTAAAAGTAATAGTAATAGTAAAAGTAATAGTAGTAGTAGTAGTTATAGTAGTAGTAATAATAATAATAATAGCGATAGTAATAGTATTGGCCATAGCCATAGCCATAGCTTTTTATAAAAAAACTTTAATCTTTATTATGTTTCAAATAGCAAAGTTAGTTTTGAAATTGCTCAGATATTGGAGTAATTAGCGGTTTTAGCTGTGGGAGGAAACCGGAGTACCACATACTTCCCCGGCCGGGAATCGAATCCAGGTCGCACTGGTGAGAGGCAAGTGCTATGCAACTGCGCCAGTAGTCATAGTCATAGTCATAACACAACAAAGTACCTTCACTCGCAGTTTCTCTCCGTATCTCCTGTTTGATATATGAGTAAGACTAGCTTGCTGTTGAAAATATAAACCATATTTTATTTCTAAATAAATGGAGTGAAAAAGAACTAAACGAAATTGAGATATTGATTGATTCATATTTAAACTGTCATGAGCTCACTATTTTTGATGTAGCATTATTCACAAAGGTAGCTCCCGATAACTTAAATTACCTTCAAAGGAAATCGAAAGCAGTTCGAGTAATCGGGAGATGGTGTCAAAGCTTCGATGTTGCTGAATTGGGATTAGATTTGTTACAACAAACGAAAACGAAAAGTAAGCAGCACAACGATAAGCTTACACACTACAATAATTTTAGTATGTGTTTGACTACTGGGGTTTTGATGACACTGCTCATAACTTTAACCGCCAAAATCAGTGGCCCTTTATAACTATATTTTAACTTCACACCAGGAAAATCAAGAACTTGACACTAACAGGATTTGCAGACCCACCCCTACGCCGCTGACCTTGACACAAACTTGTAATGTTGTTGGCACCCTCTTGCGTCATTACATTTCATCAAATAAGATTTGAGTTATCGAGGGTAAAATTTAAAGAAAATGAATGAAGATATTACTTCGGGTTTGTGCGGTTTTCAAAGCATTGCAGGCTCGAGTTAACGGGGGTGACAGTTAAGTAGGTGTACGAAGCAAATCCTGGGGTGATTGATTTTGATTCGAGTTAGCGCAAAAGGAATAAATTGTATTTAATCTTAATAAGTTTTAAACAATTTGGAAATTAACCTTAATTAAATACAATAGTCAAATTCTAAAATGGATTTTCTCGTATAATATTTCGACTAACCGTTTTCTTTTCAACTTCTTTGCTGTCACCATTGGAGAACTTCACCGAGTAATTCGCAATGACGCTGTAATTGAAGGCAGGCTTTTCCCAAGTTATGCTCACAGTTAGCGTCCCGCCTGAAGCTTTTACAAAGCTGCCTATTGCCAAATGACGCACTTGGAGGTCAGCAGGATCAGGAACTGGGAAGTGATGAGACAAATTAATTGAAGCACGTTTGGCTAAAAGTTTTATAAGAAGCAAATTGATATTTTGAAATGCTCTGTTAAAACGTTTCGGCCCAGTTTTGATAAAACAATGATTAAGCATGTTTGAAAATGAAGTGTGGTCAACCATTTCCTTGTAAAGTATTTTCTCAGAACAGTTCACTCATAATAACTGAAACCCACAACCGACGGGGTATACGTTAAGGAATAGGAAAGTATTATCCTGTTACTCCATTTTCTCAAGTTAGGTTACTTTTAGATCACGTTAATTTTTTGCTGTTCGAAAGGTAGAGTTTTACCTATAATGAAAACAGGTGATATTTTTACGGCCACTTCAAGATGGCGGCTGGTTTGCGTGAAGACTTCCAACAAACCAACAAAATTCTCGTCATGCAAAATAAGGGACTCGTATACGCGAGTAAAAAGGCCGTTTTATCACCAAATAATACAAAATAAAATGGCGGATGGCATATTTCGCTCTGAAACACGGTCAGAAATTCTGAATAGATCTCAAATACTTGTGAAGTGCGGCCGCGATTCATCTTTATTTGTTTAATATCTGATTTAGCTCTGTGACTAAAGGTGAGTTCTGCAAGTGCAGTTTTTCAGCAAAAATGTATTTTGACCTTGACTATCGAATTTTCACTTACCGGCTCTTTAGTTCGTTTCATATTTTATCTTTTTTCTTTAATTTTACGTTCTTCTGACAGTAGCTAGTCGGGTAGATTTTCCTGTCCATGTATGCTCAGGATAATTGGTTTTGTAATAAAATTTAAGTATACGTCCAACAACGGAGTACTTGTCATTTAACCCTATTCAGACTGGGGGGAGGGGTGGCGGGGGGCTGAAAGTGTCCGCGCCATCTTTCAACCTCTCTAGCTAAAAAACCATTTCATGTACAAGGCCAGGTTTTTTTTACTTTTCCTAAAATTTTTGTGTGTCAAACTTGTGCTCACTAATTAACCCGTTTCCATAGAAATCCTTTTATAGTGACAGGTCATTCTTTTCTTCATTTATTTTCAGAACTTTCTTTGGTTATTCCAATTTTCCTCTTTTTATGTGCTTGCATTTTGTGAAATTTGCTTTTAACAATTCATCCCAACATATTTTTAATCATTTTAAGTTAATTAGGACACTTTTTGACGTCATCAAAAATATCAAGATAGCCGCCAGACTACTTAAAGATGGCGAGTTTATGACGTCATATGACGTCATAACTGACAAACATTTTATCATTAAATTGGTTTTAACTTAATGTCTTACCATGACAAATTTTGTACTAATACATGTACATTTAATAGTTTTGGAGTTATAGGCCGCGAGCATTTTCGCCCCCCCCAGTTTCCAGTCCCGGTAGTTACTTCATGTAGGCAATCATTGAATGCTTCTACAATCTCTTTTGTAAAAAATATATTTTTATATATTAATTTTATCTTATTTACTTTCCTTTGCCTACTTTACTTGCTTTGTCTACTTTACTTGCTTTCTCTGCTTTACTTACTTTGTCTACTTTACTTTCTTTGTGTACTTTACTTGCTTTGCCTTCTTTACTTGCCGTGCCTACTTTACTTGCTTTGCCTACTCTACTTGCTTCAGTTGTCTACTTTACTTGCTTTGACTACTTTGCCTGCTTTACTTACTTTACTTGCTTTGTCTACTTTACTTGCTTTGTCTACTTTACTTGATTTGCTTGCTTTGACTACTTTGCCTATTTTGCTTGCATTGCCTACTTTACCTGCTTTGTCTACTTTACTTGCTTTGTCTACTTTTAATTACTTGCTTTGTCTACTTAACTTGCTTTGCCAACCAGTTCACTTGCTTTGCTAACTTTATTTGCTTTGCCAACTTTACTTCCTTTGCTTACTTTACTTGCTTTGCCTACTTTCCTTGTTTTCACTACTTTACACACTTTGCCTACTTTATTTGCTTTGCCTCCTTTACTTGCTTTGCCTACTTTACTTTCTTTACCTACTTTACTTGGTTTTCTAATTTATTTGCTTTGCTTATTTTACTTGCTCTGCCTACTTTACTTCCTTTATTTGCTTTACATGTTTTACTTGCTTTGACTACTTTGTCTATTTTGCTTGCTTTGCTTACTTTACTTGCTGTCTTACTTTACTTGCATTGCCTACTTTACTTGCTTTGCTTACTTTGCTTGCTTTCCTTACTTTACTTGCTTTGCCTACCTTCCTTGCTTTGACCAACTTTATTTGCTTTGACAGTACTTTACTTGCTTTGCATATTTTACTTATTTTATTTGCTTTGTCTACTTTGCTTACTTTACTTGCCTTGCCAACTTTACTTGCTTTGCCTACTTTACTTGCTTTGACTACTTTGCTTGCTTTCCTTACTTTACTTACTTTGTCTACTTTAATTGCTTTGTCTACTTGCTTTGCAAGTAAAGTAAACAAACCAAGTAAAGTAGAGAAAACAAGTAAAGTAGACAAAGCAAGTAAAGTAGAAAAAGCAGGTAAAGTAAGCAAACTAAGTAAAGTAGACAAAGCAAGTAAAGATGACAAAGCAATTAAAGTAGACAAAGCAAGTACAGTAGACAAAGCAGGTAAAGTAGGCAATGCAAGTAAAGTAGACAAAGCAAGTAAAGTAGACAAAGCAAGTAAAGATGACAAAGCAAGTAAAGTAGACAAAGCAAGTAAAGTAGACAAAGCAAGTACAGTAGACAATGCAAGTAAAGTAGACAAAGCAAGTAGAGTAGGCAAAGCGAGTAAAGTAGGCACGGCAAGTAAAGTAGTCAAAGCAAGTAAAGTAGACAAAGCAAGTAAAGTAGACAGAGCAAGTAAAGTAGACAAAGCAATAAAGTAGGCAATACAAGTAAAGTAGACAAAGCAGGTAAAGTAGACAAAGCAAGTAAATTAGACAAAGCAAATAAAGTAGACAAACAAGTAAAATAGACAAAAAGACGTAAAGTAAACAAAGCAAGTAAAGTAGACAAAGCAGGTAAAGTAGACAAACAAGTAAAGTAAACAAAGCAAATAAAGTAGACAGAGCAAGTAAAGTAGACAAAGGAAGTAAAGTAGACAAAGCAAGCAAAGTAGACAAAGCAGGTAATTAAAGTAAGCAAACTAAGTAAAGTAGACAAAGGAAGTAAAGATGACAAAGCAAGTAAAGTAGACAATGCAAGTAAAGTAGACAAAGCAAGGAAAGTAGGCAATTCAAGTAAAGTAGGAAAAGTAAGTAAAGAAGGGAACGCAAGTAAAGTTGGCAAAACAAGTAAAGTAGACAATGCAAGTAAAGTAGACAAAGCAAGAAAAGTAGACAAAGCAAGTAAAGTAGGCAAAGCAAGTAAAGTAGGCAAAGGAAGTAAAGTAAGCAAACTAAGTAAAATAGACAAAGCAAGTAAAGATGACAAAGCAAGTAAAGTAGACAATGCAAGTAAAGTAGACAAAGCAAGGAAAGCAGGCAAAGCAAGTAAAGTAGGCAAAGCAGGTAAAGTAAGCAAACTCAGTAAAGTAGACAAAGCAAGTAAAGATGACAAAGCAAGTAAAGTAGACAAAGCAAGTACAGTAGACAATGCAAGTAA
>JANSTQ010138452.1:0-24272 GCA_026167885.1 Bergia puertoricense
TTAAGGTCAGTTACAGCTGTAAACATTTAAGTCATGCCCCCCCCCCCCACTCCCCTGACCACACACCGGCACTGTCGAGTGAAAAACACAAACGTGAGCTAGTTTTGTTGACAAAATGAACATCGTAAAAGATTGTCCAGCCATTAATTTGGCTTCACAACTGGGACTGCATGTTTGTTCCATTTGCACACCTTAACACAAATAAATAAACAATAAAATGTATAGAAGATACAAGAAAGAAAAGCGAAAATGAAGTCGAAACGTCAAAACCGTTGCCATCTCTAACTATTTTTAATGTATTAAAACACATAACAAGGTAGTACAGAGAATTTGCCAAGACTTCTGGTTATTTTGACTGCAATGCGACTGGACTGATAATCATCTCTATTCGGGAAGACCCTTGATGTCCTCAATTTCTGGTGGCTTTTGCAACAAATTTTACGATAAAAATGAAATCAGGAGAAATATGAATGACGAAGTTTCTTTAAAAATAAATAAAATAAACTGAAAGTGCAGTCCTAGGAAGTCTGGGAACGAACTTGCAGTTGCAGAATATTTTAAAGTAGCAAAAATAGTCGCAAAATTGCCAGTGGCCAAGAACTCGGCGCTGGCTCTCCTTTCTTCTATTTCAAGACCAGACACGGCAAACGTCGCTCTAAAATCCCACTCTTGGGTTCTTAACAAAGATGTGAACTGTTTTGCAGCCCGTCCGTTGCTGAAAACAGGAACTAGCTACCTGCTGAATGTCATGGGTTATGAATAGAATAGAAGCATCTCTAACGCAATACAAAAGTACAACCGCGGTCTACTTTAAGTTTTTTTTTCAACAATTAACAACTAATCAGTTAAGTACTAACTGAAGAGAACGCAATGTAACGGAAATTTATGTTTTCTTGTGAAAATACCCCGGGAAAAATTTGGTGGGTAAAAATTAAGTATACGAGATATTTTGATAAGCGTCACTGCGTGAACCCGCTAAAAATACTGAACTTTTGTACAAATAGTAAAAACAGAGAGTTGATTTTAATCAGCAAAGTTATTTGGCCAAACTAAGGAGGTCGGCTCCATATTGTTTCACTTCAAAATCTTCAAAGAAGAACAAAGTTACAAGGATGGCTGGTTTGTACCACCGTACACTCTGCTCGTCGAACTCAACCATCAGGTCATGGGTGACTTGACTGTTCCTTATACAAATAGATGCAACCTTTTGAGGAAAGATTTAATAAAGAAATATAACTTACCTAAATCCACGTTCTCGGCTCGGACCTGTTCACACAAGGTCATCATCAGAGCCACTAGCACTACAGAAGCAAGCCAAAGTTTCGCCATGATGGCCCGCTTTGGAATAGTAACGTCGACCCCTAGAAAAGAAAGAGATATCTTGTTTGACTAAGTTCAAACATGATTCGTTAACAGCTTGGAGAGTAACAGAAACAGAAAAACACATAACACAAAGAAAACAAGAGCGCACCTGTTGTTTGGGGGAATAGTTTTGATACTTTCTTTTCACAAGATGCAAAGCTGTTGGTTGTATTTCTTCATGGAAGAGTGAACGGGCGAAAACCATGACGTCATCCCTGGCGAGTTCACTTAATATTGTTTATCCAAAACACCAGTGTTTTGTTAATAAACCACCGACCGTGAGGGCCGGTCGAGGCGTTACACACTGCATATTTTATTGGTACTTTTAGTAGATTCTTCTCACATTTTTTAGTCCATTACACGAATACTGCAACTAGAACATATTTGAATTAAACTAAAAGCACTAGAAAAGCTAGTTGTTGAGTTTTTTTTTCCCGGAAAACAAATAAGACTTCAATTGGATCGTGGTGATAAAGAAATCGTTTTTAATTTATAAAACAAATCTGAATAGGCTATTGCTATTGGCTAAAAATTACATCATTTTGGTTTTAGACATAATTAGCTGATCTTTGAGCCATGTCTCAAGAATGGAACATCCTCTATTTCCGTCCACTTTTCCTTCAGGCAGTAAAAAATACGTGCTACGAAGTGTGTTAAAACTGTTCCGGCACCGACGTCACTCTAGTCAAATCGGGAGAAATTTATGGGGAAGTAAAAACTCTCTATTTCTTGAGAAACCTAAACAAAAGCTGTAAATCCATTTGTTTCAAAACCCAAACTAGAAAGCTTATAATTTGGTTAGGAACTTAATTATCAGCAATATCAGTAAACAGGTGTTGTCATGACGGTCCGTGTGACCGTGTTCATTGAAGGGCATACGAGGGTTGGGTCACAGTCATTTCTAACAGACCCAGTCCGCTTTCTCTGTTCCTGATTCTAATTAGGCTAGACACGTGGCGAGAGATTCGCATCTACACTGCTTTTTCGTATCCACACTAAAACGCTAAATTAACGCAAGAACTATTATCTTGCGATTTTCATAAGGTCATAATCGGGGTTGGAAGCTGAATAATTGGACCTCGATTATTCATTAATCTTTATCCAAAATGACCGGGGGGTGTTACTCCCACATATGGGCTACAGGTTGACGTGCCGCCTGATAGGGTATACTTTTTCGATCAAAATTCATAAACAGGGTATGGGTTTTTTTGGCAGAAAATTCTTAACAGGGTTAACTTTTTGTTTCTCTTGCTGTCATAAACAGGGTATGTTGCTTTCTCAGAACAGCGAAATTTTTTTTTTCAGTCTTTTGTCTGCACGCACATCTGTTATCAAACGCCCTCATTACTTATTGACCTTTATGGTCGATTGTAGCGAGGTAACAAAATCTCTAATATAAACAGCTAAATGTGCTTACAAGTTTAGCTGACGTTTCTTTGTTGTCTGAGTATCATAGACAAGATGCCTTATGTCATAAACAGGATACAGGAAATGCTCTTCTTTTTGTCATAAACAGGGTATGGGAAATGTTCTTCTTTTTGTCATGAACAGAGTATGGGAAATGCTCTTCTTTTTGTCATGAAAAGAGTGTGGGAAATGTTCTACTTTTTGTCATAAACAGGGTATGGGAAACGCTTTTCTTTTTGTCTTGAACAGGGTCAGGATTTGACAGCCCATGCAGTACCCCCCCTCCAGCCCAAACATAGGTCGAGTGTTATTCATTACATGTATTCAGCCGGCATGAACTTGTTGCTCATTATTCTCGTTTGGTCTGACTGCTTTATTCGTTATTTCCATTATTCACTGTCCAGCTTGCTACCCCTGACCATAAGGACCATGATCATGATAATATCTGACCGTCGCCGTTCCAAAGTCCAACCAGAAGATATCCCTGTCGGAAGATATGTTTGATCCGTCCCAATCAATAGCACTGCATTTCAGAAGTCTCTACTTTCGAAGTCATTATTTCTATCTTTTCCATCGTTATCGTGTGGACGGGAGACCATTACATTTACTGTAGGCTGGACCCCAGTTTCCCGCGAACAATAACTTGCCCACAACAAGCCTCGAATCAAAATAAACTTTAGTAGCAGACTTAGGGGGGAACACTAGGGGCACCACCTTTAGAGGTAGATTTTTTTAACTTCTTTTTGCGAAGTACTTCATAGTTGTAAAGCCAGCAAGAGTTTTTTTACAAGAGAACATGTGATTAAACTACACTGAAAATGAAAGAATTAGCGCCCCAGAGACACTGATTTCCAAAAATTTCCCTGATCTCCCCAAAAGTTTGCCCCTTTGGCGCACGTAACGTTTTATCTAAGTGGTAGCCTCCCCCCCCCCCCCCTCTCCTTTTCAAATTTGAGACTGAAAGGTTATATTATTCTAGTTTGAAAAGAAACCAACTCTTTGGCAAACTTGTTTTTCTCGAAATGTTATAATGGCTTCTGCAAAGAATTTAAGTTTGTAGAATAATTGTAAAATGATGAATTTAATATCACTGTTTCATTGCTTTGCGATCCGTGAGGTTTTGCGTTGCTCTAAAGGTTGTCAAACACTGTCTCAAACAGAGTCAAACTTTCTAGCCTTTGGGGTAGGGCTGTTTCAGCCATATACCCCCAAGAGTGATCCATGTGGGGGTAGGGGGGTTACATACCCCAAGAGTGACCCATGTGGGGTAAGGGGTTATATGCCCTCAAGAGTGATCCATGTGGGGATAGGGGGATTATATGTCCCCAAGAGTGACCTATGTGGGGGTAGGGGGTTACATACCCCCAAGAGTGACCCATATGGGGGTAAGGGGGTTACCACCTAAAACCTGCTGAAACTAGAACTCAATATTTAAGAAATTCTTTCTTTATTATCTCCTAAATTAAAAGATAAGATTTAAAACCAAACACACTATTCAATTTCTAGTATACTATTGCTTTATTTTCTACATCAAAATTGTCACTAGGGCTATGCAGAACAGAAAAAACAGATAAAAAGTGGGACAGAATGGGTTGTGATTTGTGATTGGTTACTTTTTTATCCAAAATAATTCTGGGCTTTTTAAACCGAACCTTAGAGCATTTGAAGAAAAAACATCAAGGGTTGCACTCATGGGTCACACTCTTAAAATTCAAAACAGACCTATTTTATAAGAGATGAGTGTTTTACTGTAAAAAACATCCCTTGTAAAAATTACAGAAAAAAAATACATCAGGGACCCTAGAGGCATATAATTCCATATCTTCACCAATGAACTTAATATAGCTTTCTGAGGATCTTCCTAACATTTTTTAAAAAAGGTCTTCAAAAGCTTGAATCTCAAAAAACTTTTTTTTAACAAATTCCAAAGGTTTTCCAAAATATTTCAGAACATTTTCAAAAATTGTCAAAACCTTTCCAAAACATTTTTGTATTAATTTCAGGTTTCCTGATATTTCCGAATATTTTCCAAAACCTTGTGTTTCTTTGTTAATTCATTGAAAAGCAGCGTCAAGATATAAATATTATTTTCTTGTGTAAAAACTACTTTACTCACTCATTTACTTGTTTGTAAAATGGAGTTTTTACTACTTGAAACTAAAATTCATATCTTCACCATGCATACCCTCAGCCATATATTAAAATAATAATTATTATTAAAGGTACTGATGGAAGAAAAAAATCAAATAAAACTCTGTAACTCACTCCTGTTAAATTATGTGGAATTATATGGTTTACGGATACAGAAAAGAAAAGAATTATTAAATAGCGTATGCAAACTTGGAAATGGGATATTATTGTTAGTGATAGCAAAGCCCCTTCATAATCATAATATAGAATTAGGAGGATGCAACACCACCTTGTCTTTGGGTCATAAATATGACACAAGTTGGGTGTTACACACAGTATAACTGTTACCAACATACATGGGGTGATGTATGATGTGGTTTTGCATTTGAAGGCTGCTACAAGAAAAATATTGCACAGTTTGCTAACACATGCCATGAGCAACAGAAACAGATTAGCATATTATTATAAACAAATCATGATTTACCATGTTTCAACTCACACTGTTGAATGTGAACAGGTTTTTCTTTAATTCTTTTTCCTTGTTTAACATCAACATTTTCAGAAAACACCTTAAAATACAAGGAATAACACTGTTGAATGCACTTGAGTAAATGAAAAGAGTGTGTGTTGCAGCAAAACTGGAGTTTCAATTGCACTTTATTTGGCAATCAGTTTTGGTATTACAACTGACCTTTGCCAAGCCTGTACTATACTCATGAGATATAAAGTTGAATTCAAGCATTATATAAGATATATACAGGAAGAACTTAATAACTTTGAAACAGCTATAAAATCATATAGGAAGAACTAATATGACATGGGAAGATATAACATTTTAACATGTCGTGCAAAAAGCACCTCTGGTAAAATATTAATGAGCAAAATAGATGTGGATCACTGTGAAATGAGTAACATATTGTTACTTCAGTATTCCTGAAGCAACATTTTCTGTTTTATCTGTTTGAAACTATTTTCTTTGAGTAAACAGTCTTATGCAAATATTTTTATATAAATATGAGAACACTGCAACACATATGTTATGTTGTTACTTAAGTGTCCCATTTCTTATAAAACTGTTATAATCAATTTGGAAAAAAAGAGATCAGATACAACACATTATAAATATTAAAAAAATCACCTAAAAGTTTTACCAACCCAAGTTAAATTGGGAACTTATCAAAATTGTTCAGAATCTTATGAAATCCAGAACAGTGGGATCAAACTTAACTCCAATATGTTTGGCTCCTTCAAACTTCACACGACCAGTTTTAATAAGATGTGTGAAGCTTGAGCAGCTGGAACCAAACATAAATCCACCTCGCGCAGCATGCGACTGTCTATTCTGAATTCCCAGAGCTTGGGGACCACCCTCTACACAACGGCACTGTCTAAAATCTGCACCAGATATGTCAGCGCGAGAGAAATCGACAACTACATGACTTGCAAACTCGCACCCATAAAAACATGCATTGACAAGTTGGGCGCCAATGAATGATACATTGTGGGCAAAAGTGGTGTGTGCAAAGGAGAGTCCTGACAGCTTCTTGCCATTAAAATCCAGGTTTGTCTTGGTCATGTTGTGAAACACAAAGTCAACATGTCTTGGTCCAGCAGGCTGGGCACGGACGCCAACATCCCACGTGCTGAACTCACTGTTGGCAGTTTGTCGCATCACTGTCCCCAGCAAACTGTTTATTTCCTGTTGAGTGACATCTGGTGCTGGTGGCGGTGGATTAAGAATGTTTTCCACCGCCTCAACCAATCCATTTAACTGGTAGTAATTTGCCTCGGTCTGAATTTCCCTCAAAGCCACTTCATCTTGCGGTAGGGTATCTGGTTGAAACCCGTCCCTCAGGAAATTCAAAATATGACGAAAGTACGTGCCATCTCTGTCCAGAAAGAAAGTTCCATCTTCTTGGACCAGCTCATGCCTTCCCGAAAACATAATTGCGAGCATAGAATCTGGGTCTCGCTTCAGTGTTGTTAATGAAGTCGAAAACGTGTGACCTCCCACATCAAGCTTGATCTTGGAAGACTGAAAATTAAACACTTTCTTCATTCGCCTTCTCTCCAACTCAAACTTCTCTTTCTCCTTTTCGAATTCGAGATATTCCTTCGCAAACGTAGCTTCGGCTTTTTCCCGTCGTGAAACCATTTCTTGATCGAATTTAGCACGATCTGATTTCAGCTTTTCATTAAATGTTTTGAGTTGATTTTCTCGTCTGTTGAAAGACTCAAGCAATTCTTTCATTTGTTTGTTAACCGATTCACTCCATTCTGTTTGATCTTCCATATTTACAGCTACTATACAACCTGAACAGGTGTTCTGGCACTTCTTCAAACAAACTTATTTAAAAAAAAGTCTTCAAGTCGTGTCGTTGAACCTGAAAACTTTGCTTAGAGAAAAATCGAACAAATGCTGACGAATGAAAACAAACATTAATGAACTGCAGGCTCAGGTAAATGCGATTCGTTCCCAGGCTTTCAAGCCTTTGCAGCCTCATTGTCGCGTGGATGTCACTGGGAACGAGGTTGATTGTTTGGTTGATTGCTGGTTGGTTGATTGATTGATCAACCAAATTGTAGATGTACAACATTTTTTCAGGCTGATTCCCGATATACTCAGTTAGTTAAAATTTATTCCGTTGGTCCAGAAGCATATCACTAGGGCTGAAATTGAAATTAATCGAGGCAATAACTCCGTGATTTTGACAGACTTTTTGAGGAATTTGAAATGTGTATCAGTGTCTGCTATACATGTACTGGACGACCACAAAAAAAAACCGTATGAAAGTTGGAGGGTCCCCCCCGCGCCCCCTTGCTCCGCCGCCCCTGATAAATTACGACTCAGTTGGCGTTCATATCGAGGTACACGGCCTAAACCCGCTAATGAGTGGAAGCTGGAAAAGTTAGTGAAGCGGAGCTTTTATTCAGGCTCAAGTAGTTTTCAGTCATACGGACCGTTAAGTCAGAATGAGTCAAAAACGAACAACTGCTATGAAACCCAAAACTTGACAACAAAAAAAGAATTAATAAGGCCACTTAAAAAAATATCCCGGTTTATCATCAGAAACCTTCCAAAATTCAGTGAGGGAGGGCGGGTTTTTTTTGGAATTCTGATACTTTGGCCCCATAAGAAATCTTGATTCGTCGAGCGTAACAAAATTGTTTAAAAAATGACCCAGTCAGCTCACACGTTACATGTTCTTTATACATAGAAAAAGCAGTGCGTGCCGAAATCGAAAGAGACGAAGAGAAACGTATCGAAATGGTTTTTCAGTGTCTCTTTTTCCACGAAAGACTATTCAAGACGTTGGTCATATATTTACTTTATTCAAAAAAGAGTCAATGCGCTGGGAAAAATCAGTGCACGCGCTGATGATAAACCGGGATATTTTTCAAGTGGCCCAACAGAGGTTTAGTGTGTCATGAACAATTTGATTGTTTCCATGGCAACTCAGAAGTTTCAAAGCAACAGTAAATATCACTTTTGCCAAGTTTGCTCAAAATTTGTTGGATTTTTGGTATGGTATGAACAGAAAACATTGTAATTCTTGTTATTGATATCTATCCACAACAGATGGGGACACTGCAAGCTCGCTATACCGGAACACCTTTTTTACAGGCACGAATAAATGTTCCGTAACATAGAACGTTCTTACCCTTGTTACTTACGTCTATTCCCAACGGATGGGTAACTGTCAGAAAGCATTTTTTGCCGACACAAATGTTTGGTAGCAAAGAACGCTCTTACTTGTTATCGTTGGATGAGTACACTGTAAGCACGCTGTATCGGATAGCTCTTTTTTTACCGGCAGGAATAAATGCCCGATAACAGAGAACGTTCTTAACCTTGTTATTGATATCTAGTCCCAACGGATAGGTACAATCTAAACACGCTGTACCGGATAGTTCTTTTTTACCGGCATGAATAAATGCCCGATAACAGAGAACGTTCTTACCCTTGTTATTGATATCTATTCCCAACGGATGGGTACAATGTAAACACGCCGTTCGGATAGCTTTTTTTACCAGCATGAATAAATGTCCAGTAACACAGAACGTTCTTACCCTTGTTATTGATATCTAGGCCCAACGGATGGGTACAATCTAAACACGCTGTACCGGATAGCTCTTTTCACCGGCAGGAATAAATGTCCGGTAACAAAGAACGTTCTTAGTAAGTGGTGCAGCTGAGATGCAAGTGTTAAATAACTTGAAAGTTGTCTGCAGCTTCTTCAGAAAAAATTCAGAGTCCCTGACGGGAATTGAAACCATGACCCTCTGATTGCCGGTCAGATGTTCTATCCACTGAGCTACAGGAACTCACATGGGGAACTGGGTCACTTAACTTGGTTCTAGTTGTGGTTAGAGCATCTGACCGGCAATCAGAGGGTCATGGGTTCAATTCCCGTCAGGGACTCAGAATTTTTTCTGGAGAAGCTGCAGACAACTTTCAAGTTACTTAAGAGAACGTTCTTACCCTGATGTTTATTCCCAACGGATGGCTACAGTGTGTGTGCGTCAAGACGACGGCGAGTTGTGTATTGTTTCGCGCGTTTTGACGGGCGTTTGTTGAATACTTTAATACAACGCTTTGCTCGCTACCGTCAGAAAGTTGACGTTGCCGTCATAACATCGTAAAGTCCATGTACTACAATCTATTACCGTCTCGATTACGACTTTCTAGAATGCAATGAAAGGTTACTAGATTGGATGGGTGGCTAAACTTTATTATTTCATAGCCACATATATTATATTTTATGAAAAATTGACTTAGAGTCAAATAGTTATGACAGGGATAATCTGATATAAATTTTTGTCAGTTGCGAAGATTATATAATTTGTTCCTTCACTGAGAGTGCTGAACACATTTGTGGTGCAATCGTCAGTTCTCACATTTTAGAACGTGTCAACCAGAAGAAGTTGCGAAGATTATATAATTTGTTCCTTCACTGAGAGTGCTGAACACATTTGTGGTGCAATCGTCAGTTCTCACATTTTAGAACGTGTCAACCAGAAGAAGTCCTGTGAAAAAGGGAGATGTCAGTTTACATTACACCAGATTGATCATGCATTGCACAAACACACAGCACATCACAGCACAACGTAGCACAAGACAGCACAACACAACATATCACATTAAGTCGCAGTACAGCACAGCACAACGCAACACAACACTGCACAGCAAAACACAGCACAGCACAGCACAACACAACACAACACAGCACAACACAGCACAACACAACACAACACAGCACAATACAACACAACACAGCACAACACAGCACAACACATCACATTAAGTCACAACACAGGACAGCACAGCACAGCACAACGCAACACAACACTGCAAAACACAACACAACACAATACAACACAACACAACACAACACAACAACACAACACAACACAACACAACACAACACAACGCAACATAACACAACACAACACAACACAGCACAGCACAGCAAAACGCAACTTAACGTGGCACAACACAACACGACACATATTGTACTATACTATACTACACTTTACAATACCTCACAAAATGCAACGCCATACTGCACAGCATTGTGGTAACTGAACACAACTATCGTTTAAACACAGGCTTTATAATTCACTTTAAAATATACTGTTAAGATAGGCTAAAAGACAGATTTACCGATAGATTTTAGATAGACTTTCAGATGGGTTTTCCGATAGACTTGAAGATGGACTTTAAGACATTACATGGTCTACCGAAAAAGTTCTTACTTGTGGTTTTCTCTCAGATGAAGGGTTGATCATGGTGTTAATCAGAGATGGTTTGCTGGTTTCGTTGAAAGATTCTCTGAGTGCCTTGGCGAGTTCTTGGCGGGTCTGTGCGAAGTAACCTTTGCACCCAAACGCTTCGATGATTCTCTCGTACCGTGCAGAGGGCAAAAGAGCCGTGGGAGGAGCCCTGAAGATACAAAGTATGTTTTATGCCACGACACCCGGGATATAAGATAAAAGAGCGCAGTATCCACGTACAGTATCCACGTCCGAAAACTAAGAAACTAAAACTAAAATTTTAATTCTATGTACCCAATAATATTACAAGAACCCAGTTATCCTCACGGTGCTCAAGCAAAGGGTCATTTTCAAGATTCCCTTCGGGATAAAGACACGCATACACGTTAAGGTGAGCATGAAGTGACAAATGAATATATTTTAATATGCTTAAAAGCACCAACGTTAGACCCACTGAATGTTACATTGTGAACTAACAGAAGTGCTACAAGAGTTTCCTTTTTTCCATTCAAGAATAATTAGCGGTACCCATTTTTATAAGAAGCTGACAACATAAATTTTCCTTAGATACGGTATATATATGCTTAACCTGATCCAAGGCTGCGTTCACACTTGGTGCCCGAGTACGATTCGTACTGGGGACTAATGTGAACACACCTTTTTTTCAAGTACCCACGTCAGAATTCGGGCACGGTGCCCGTGCACGAGTACAAGGTCTCGACCCTGTACTCGGACACTGAAGCGGGCACTGATTCCACCGGTATCCAGTGCCTGAACACAGCATTACTTTGTGCTGGTGCCCAGGGCACTAGTGCTCGAGCACCAAGTGTGAACGCAGCCTAAGTGTTCATTTGCGCTATTGTACTGTAACCATACGTGCTCGCTAATGCGTGATTTCATAAAGTATGCATCAAAAAGGAAATTGGAAAGTCCAAGGGGGATTGTATAAGTCAAATTTTTAAAGGAATGTATCGGCTCAAACAGGAATTTCCTTGGGGATAACGGGTTGCAAAGCAAATTTCCTCCGTTGGGGGAGGAATCTATACTTTTGGAAGTTCTCTCCTTTTGCATAGTTTCTCTCTTTCTATCACCCAAGCTTCGCTCAAGCTAATTTTTATCCAAAAAATTTTGTCGCAAAACGCCACACGTAGCTTATTTTTGTTGTTAAAATTGGATTAGAACTGAACTTCACCACTTCCAACCGATTTCTGGCGTATTTTAACATTCAAGTTTCATTTGTTTATTCAGTACCGTATTCAATACTCAAAAAAGCCCCCCGGGGCTCGAATTTTCATATTTTGATGGCCGGAGTGCTTATTCCAATCAATATTTGCTAAATCTCGTTATAAAAATTAACAAGACAGAACAGCTTTTTAAGTCTAATTTTATTTCTAATCTACATGAGAATAACCTTTTGGTGTTGGTTTGAAACGTTTTTTATTACTCGAACAAGAGGAGGTGCTTAATCGAGGGGGGTGCTTATGCGAACACACATGGCAATGCGGCACCGTGAAGCTACTATTATACTTGTAAGTTGCTCACTGCTATTTTTCGGTGTTCTCTACAATACTGGAGTTTGTTACTGCACCCCCAGGTATCAGTCAACACTACTCAAGTGTTTATTCCGCTGAAGTTTCAAATTTCAATGTTATATCTTTTAAAAAAATTGCCGGAAGCCCCTGACTCCATTTTTTCAACACACGTATGGACATCAGTCATTTAATCTTCTCTATTTTAAACCACTTAGCTTGATAAAGAATATTCACTCACATGGTGGCAACATCGGGGATCTCCTTCCAGCTTTCTTCATCGACTCCACTGTAAATTCCGTTGTTATTAACGACAATAAAGACAATTGGTAGTTTGTACCTATAAATAAATTGCGAGTAAGTGATCTTTACTGCGACGCTGAAGTTGCATCTGTCAATAACTTATTTTAAAATCTACCCCATGGATTTAGTTACTGTGGCTGTTGGGCTTGTGAATCGTGATTGGTCAGTTACATTTGTCACCAAACACGCAGTCTCAGCGTTAATCTGTTGTGGTTGATGGACGGCAGCCCAAAATACAACCGAGTACTTAGTGTCAGATCCCCTACATCCACACCTATAAGTTTATGTTTGAAAACGCAACAACTTTTTTTTTATCAAAAATGTATTAATTGATCTTTTCCGTAGCATTTTTTCCTGTCCACACGTAAACACTAAAACGATCTGAAAACACCAGATAATTCCATTGGGCACGAGCAATCGATTGTTATTGACTTGAGCGGTGG
This sequence comes from Bergia puertoricense, assembly GCA_026167885.1. Lineage (NCBI taxonomy): Eukaryota > Metazoa > Cnidaria > Anthozoa > Zoantharia > Parazoanthidae > Bergia > Bergia puertoricense. The sequence continues at coordinate 12,950 of JANSTQ010138452.1, forward strand.
ACTGTGCCCGAAACCGTGAGACAACGTTTTCGAAAAGTATCGCCTTCAACCGTCCACACGAAGATATGAAAACGATTAAATGAAAAGAAACTGAAGGAAAAATATGACCAATTTATTGCGCAGAGATATACACCTGATACTTTTAAGATTGATAAAATATTTAAGCTTTTATACTTCTGTTTTATTGTATTGAACCAAACCTAATTTTATACGATAACGGTGTTTTCAAAAGTTTCCATTTTTGAGATTGTTTTCGAAAAGTTCCGTTTTTGGAGAACTATTCCATAGCTTTTTAATCGTTTACGTGTGAACAGAAGGCCAAAAGGGAAGGAAAAGGTTGCGTTTTCAAACTAAACGTACACGTGTGGAAGGGGTCTCCGTAGCGGCAAAGAAAAAACAGCGAAAGCTGTTACACAGTTGTAGAAAAACACAAGGCACTAAGGCCTGGGAAGGAAACGGTCTATATCAGTACCTGCAAGCAGTTTCGAGTTCCATTCCCGAGAAGCCAAAAGCGCTGTCTCCTTGTATGCACACAACTCTGTCTGGAGTGGTCCCCGACTTACTGGCCATGCTACGTGCAAACATGGCTGCCGCGATAGCGAACCCCGTCCCTACCCCCATAGTACCAAATGTTCCAGCGTCTAACCTGTATTGAAAAGACAGGAGAATTACAGTAATATTTTTGAGTAGTGCTGTATTTTTGTCAGATATCATCAGTAAATACTTAAGGCGCTGTGAACCACAAAATTACTCGCATGCAAGTTTACTGAGTTGGTTTTCTATTCTCTGGAATGATCTTCATACTAAGACTAAATAAGAACACGAGCCTAAGATCCTTAGAGATGCTGCGAAACAAGTGTTTTCTATTGTTGCTGCGCATTTCTTCTACAAATGCATAATCCTGTTTTAACAGGATTATACATTTTTAACACACGGCTCCACGGAAGAGCGTTTTATTGTAAATGAACCGATACCGTGTTCTAATTTAAAAATTAAGTTTTTAATATTATAATTTCCGTTTTGAAACATTCAACCAGTCAGTATTGTAGCTGAGACCAGACTTTCATTTATAGCTATTTTAATAATTTAAAAATTACCAAAACTGTCAGTTGAGCTCTTCAAAATAAATTACAGTAAATTATAGTTGGCTCTGTTAAAACTTACAACAAAATTCATTTACTTTTGAAGCGATGAAACTGCTTTCGAGTACTTTTGCGATGCTAGTATCCTGGCTGGCTTAACCATTTTCAAAAAAATTCTTGACCCCCACTCTTCAAAAACCTACAGTTTTTTGCGTGTGTTATCTTTTACCCGTCTCGAAGCTTTGGTGATCTTACTGTAGTCAAAGAAGAACAGAATTTTGTTACTGAAAACCTGTTAGGATTCACAAGCAAAAACTAGGAGCTGTCAACGAAAAAAACAGGTTTAATGTGACCTGTTCGTTATCCACAAAAAACTGTATTGCCCCGTGATGGTGACAACACATAATTTGTCTTCCTTTCCAATCATTAAGTCCCATTAACCATCATCACTATTACCTCTGCCTTGGCAGCAGGTTGGGCATCATTGTTCGGCCGATGTCCATCGTGTTGGCTCCTTCATTTATCACTATGCAATTCTTATTCAGGAATTTTCTAATCTGTAAAAGAAAATGTTTTATATTTAAAAGAAAATCTGCGAATGATAAAATGAATAGGGCTCGGTAAACGTCGCAAGAATGCACGTGACTTTTTCCTTTGAGTGTCAGATCCGTTTCAAAAAAATTACTCAGGTGTTTAATCATTGTTTATAAAAATGTTTATCAGGCTACGACTATACTGCTAAAAACAATGTCAAACACACAGATGACAATGACAATAACAATAAAAACTGACGACAATGAGAATTATTATGAATTTATCGTGATCAATAACAATTCCATAAATCTGATTGGTCCTCTCACCGTTGTATATTGCTGATAAGACAACAATACACACCATTGCATTTTCGCATGCGCTATTAAAATAAAGATTAGAAGTTGCTCATACATTTCTAATTTCATGTAAATTGTTTTAAATCAAATTTAAAAACTCACTATTTTAAAATAAGAATTAAAAATGAGGTCTTCAACCTCTGATACAAGTACTTCTTGTGCTACCCTTTTAGCCAATTAGAGAGCGCATTATATATGACCCATTTTATAATTGTTAATTATGAAATAGCAAGAGCAAGAGCAACACAACAAATTGCGAAATCAAAACATGACAAACAAAGGTAACAGCAATATGATCCCCATATAAAACGCAAGTTTATTTCTCATAATCTACCAAAAAATGACAAATAGGAAGTTTCTATTAACGCCAGACGTTGAGAGAGATCTTAAAGTATAATCAGTACAAAGATCACCAAATACTGCTCTCACCTCGCCGAATACTTGGTAATAACTCATGGGAAGTGATTCATCTTTCGCCAACCTCTGTAAAATGAACAACAATCTGTAAATTGTAAGAATTTCAATACGTAGCTGGCACTTGACAACTACGAAACGGCTGTTGTAATTTATCTTTTTCGTTTTCTTTCCGATAATAATAACAGTAAGAAGAAAAAGAACAAGATACCCTTCGATCATAACCAGTAAAAACATTTAAATAATTGAAAATTAGACAAAAAACAGTTTTTATTTAAGTGCAAGTGATCTAGAGCATGAGAAACAATTGCTACAGTTGTCTACTCCAGTACCACTGAAACTCCATACATGAATAATATGTTTAAAAACGTCTAATTAACACTGTTGTCTAACTTTCTGACTATGCAAGTTCCACAATTTATGTCCAAGAATGAAGATTTAGGTCCAAAATATCTTACAAACATCTGTTCACTAAAAGATTAACAGAAGATACAAATCAAACACCAGAACTTCACTTCTATCCTCCGTTTTATACATATAATTGAAGAACACTGTAGATAATCACAAAATAAAAGCTACGTTTTACATCAGTATACAATACGATGAACATACTTCATTCAATTTCTTGTTCTTGTTTACTTTCTCCCCCAGTTCGCCCCACCAAGTCGGCCATTTTGAGCCTGAACTAGTACGGATTTGCTTCTTCACTTCAGCATTCAACTGTGACACAATTTTAGAATAAGACATTAACTTGTGTTCTGATTTGATAAAGTTCACATTTTTACTCGAGGACAGGAAAGACATGCAGAAACAACAACAACGATCGTGACGGTTGCACTCACAATGGCATTTAACTCCGCTTACACCTACATAAGTCGTCTGCGTCTCAATTAGGCAAAGATAATTTCTGTTAACTGTCGAAAATATATTAAGTAAGTAAACCAAACTAAAGAGAAAGATAACAGCGAGTGTATATGCAAGGAGTATTCCTCTACCAACCTGTTCGACAACCAGCTTGATGTCACCCAACAGGGCCACCTCAGTCAGTATGTTGTTACCCATCTCCTCTGCCATGAGATCAATCTACAGCCACAGCAGGAAAAGTTCACAGAAAAATATATTGCACAAAAACTGCTACTTTTAAATTTATACTTATAATTTTTTTTATTGCTACGTGACATTTTGATTTTTCATCACTCTGAGGAATTTTTGAGCTGCCTTTAATAAAGAGCGGCACATTTGATAAACGGCAGTGTGTCTGGAGGAAAGATAACCAATCGCATATCTGTTGACAATGTAAATTTTTTAGTATGAACAACGCTGCCCGAACATACAGCCTGAATGTGCAACTCTGTGTGGAATAACAAAGATTGATGGCGGCCCAGGACAAACGTCAGACCAAGTTACGTAGCAATGAACAATGGCAATTTCATGTTTCCTCAACTCGCCAGAGCGCTATTGGTTTTACAATCTCGGAGTTTTGGTTTCTGGTACAGCGGCTTTCTGTATTATATTATATTGTATTGTATTGTATTATATTGTATTGCATTGCATTGTATTGTATTGTACTGTACTCTGTTATATTGTATTGTATTGTACTGTATTGTATTGGTTTGTATTGTATTGTATTGTATTGTATTGTGTTGTGTTGTATTGTGTTGTGTTGTATTGTATTGTGTTGTGTTGTGTTATATTGTATTGTATTGTGTTGTGTTGTGTTATATTGTGTTGTACTTATTGTAATGTGTTCAAAAGTAGTTAAGGTGTGTGTTTTCTCACTCTATTGTGTTGTATTGTCCTGCCCTGCTCTGTCCTGTATTGTATTGTATTGTACTGTATTGTATTGTATTGTATTGTACTGTATTGTACTGTATTGTATTGTATTGCACTGTATTGTATTGTATTATATTAAGATGCATATTACTATATTTGTATTGTGCTGCACTTCATGTATCACCTGAATAATCTTCACATCCTGTCTGTACCTTGGTGGCATTCCAAAATGGAGAATCCAGTTTAATCGAGCTCCAAATAAAAAGATGACATCTGCATTGGACAATGCTCTGAAAATTGCAAAAAAGGAGTATTTCAGAAAAAATCAACAATAACTGCTTCATATACAGCAAAACCAGTTACCAAGAGATCTAATACCATAATTTCGAACTAAACGCTGGTGACTAGAGAGCCCAATTACCATAAAATAATCTTTATTGAAGCTTGGTATTCGCTAGCAGACAATAACTCAGGGAACGACCACGGAGACATTCCCGAAATTTATGAATCCCTCTGGAACCAATAACTGGTCTTCATTGTTTTCATCTCCAATGCTTATACTAATGACGTTAGTCGTTCTCCTGCATATTTATTTCCACTGATGAAGGGAGAAGTTTTTCCTGAAATGTTTGGAACTCTTTTAACTGTATTTTTACATCTTATGGTTTTCATAAATTGAAGTCAGGCCACACCAATTTAATTAGTTGTTTTGCGGATCCGCCGGTCCGATTTTCTCAGAAACTGGGAAAAAAATCGACTTTGAGCTAAAAGGGGGAAAATATACAGACTTTTTATTCAAAGATAGTGTGGCTGACAGTACATGGCAGAAAAGTACAACTCAAGTTTTATAATCTGTTGAGACAATCTTTTGAGATGTACATGTATGTAAAGGCTGTATGAATGCTATTTGAATGCCTAATTATTAAAGTTTAGTTCTGTTGAACGTTTAAAGTATGTGTTATATTGAAACGACGATATGTCTCGTGACTTTTTTTCCATTCCTCCGGTCCAAAGTTTTGACCCTAAAATCCCGTAAAACATAAAATAAGATTGATGTGGCCTCAGAGACAAAAAGGTTTTATTTAAACATATTGCCTATATTTACAGCACAACCATAACTAACACATACTAAAGATTGTCAGTGTGTCCTTGTACATACAAATAACACAACACTGTGGGTACCCCAGTCAGAGATATATCAACACAAACACTGGGGGTACCCCTACCAAGAGCATGGTAGTACTGCCCTTATAAAGTGTTTTGATGGAACAGACCTTGACCTTGCGGCAGCAACACAGTTCGGATGTTCATCGGAAATGACGCCCTTTCCCATGGGTGTGGCTAGAAAAGGCAGCTGCAAGCTCTCAACAAACTGAAGAAGCGACTGTTCAGCACAACTGTAGGCAGCACCTGGAAAGAGATAACAATTGTGTTTTGATCTACAGAGTATTGCCATATACATTCGTACCGCATGGGCATGCGCAATCTTAACAAAGTTTCTAAATATCATATAACTAAAGATTTTTCTAGATTTTAAATGGATTATTTCACAAGAAACTGCAATTTATGTTTGACTCTGGATAGTAACAGATGTAAATATAGCATCTTTTTCATAATAAATTATGGTTTTAAGGATGTAAAGGCAAATGGATGTTCTGTGTTCAACTACTTTAAGCTGTCATTATTTGGCAACAACTTGTTAAGACTGGCAGTAGAATCTTCTACACCTTAGCATTTAATACAAGATCTATTCACCTTGCACCTCTATAAATTACTGTCTTCGGAGTGTACAGGAGTTTGATATATAATTTTTAAATTCTAAAAATGGAATCAGTAATGCCAAAATTGAAGCAGAACTGTCCTGATTGTATCGTGTAAAACAGTTATGAACAACTAGCTACAGCCATTTAATAGTACGAATGACAGAAAAGCAACTGGAATGCCAAACAAAGCCTAGTTTGTTATATTTACAATTTGGCTGTTTCACTATTAAGCCACACGTTTTTCAACGACTGAAAAAGACAGTGATCGACATTTATAGCTGTACTGCAAAACTTCAAGATAGTTCAATTTTGTTGTTTAGCTAATTATTTGATTAACAACATCACATTGGGCAAAGTTTGGCCCGTAAAAACTTTGTTTGGTAGCTTTGTAACCGATAAAAATGTTTTTTTTTACATTTGGTCATGGTAGTGAGATAATACACATGACAGAAAATGTGTGATCTAACTCGTTTCCAGTCTCTACATAATTATGCAGGGCTGTGAGGGAGAGCATATGTTTGTAGCCAAATGAAATAAAGTGTTTGTTGTCATGTTTTACCTTTGCCGATGACCACCAGTGGTCTCTTAGCATTTCTGAGAACATTCACAGCTCTCTCTATGGCGTGAGGGTCAGCAAGGCTCTTTGGAGGATCAGGGCAACGCCTCCTTTTCCTGGGCATTTCAATAAAGGAACAGTTGGAAGAGACACCAAAACTCTGTGCAGGAGTTCTGCATTTTACAGTATGTGCCACCCAACGGGGTATAGTTTGTGATGTTAAAATACTAGAGTGGTGGTTCTGGAAACTTTATTTCTTTTTAAGCCCAGTCAAAATGGGCAAAATTAATTTGCAAATACAGTGGGAAAATCAAGTCCAAGCAGATAATCCTTGCATAAAGATTTAATTCTCCAGGACCAAAGCATCAGTGCTACCTTGCAGTTCATTTCACTTGAAACTGAACTAAAATTGCATATAGATCCATGTATTCCATATATGTGAGAGCTCACGTTCTTTAAAACACATCTGACTGAAACGTTCTGGTTGCAAATCTCTCTTGAACTCATATCATAAACTGATCCAAAATCAAATCTACTAATTTCTTACACCTTGGCAACACGAGTGTTGGTTCTTGTAATTAATAATAACAGCAACCAGTCAATTATACAGTGTGGAGGGCAGCTACAATCTCAGACAAAAACCTTCGACAGGGGCTTCCTTTCCTCCCAATCCCCCTAACCAATGTTGTTTTGCAGGCACGAAAAATACGGACAGAAAAGCCGGCAACATCGTATCAACACTGAAAGAGGGGGTGTGGGGAAGGGGCTAAGGGTGTCCAAGGAGTTTTGGCTGGGATTGTAGGTACCAACAATTTTCATGTTCCATTAATGTACTTCATAAACCATAAAAAACCCAATCCTTTTCACCAGGTCCAAATATTAAAAGCCACTTTGTAAGGGCAAACATCAATTGAAACAAATTGATGAATTTCAGGTCCCAAGATCCTAAAACATGCTTCCAGTTTCTATTTCAAGACTTCTTCCTATTTTCTTTTGGTTGCTGAAATTTCTGAAACGACCAGCTTTTCAGGACATAGCTGGACAAGAATTGACTCCAAAACCACTTTGTAAGAAAGATAAACTATATCTGGTTACATTTTTGCATGAATCATCAACTATTTTAGTCATTACAATTACGGCTATGGCCAACTGTAATGGACAGATCTTGTCAGTGTTCTTGACAAACAAATTTTATGGCTTGAACCAGTAATGCTCAGGAATCAAGATTATCTTATGAAAAGCCACACATTACGGATATACGTGGGCCTATAAAAATTGGGGTAATTAATCAGCCTTGACGGTGTATTACCAGGACTTGAATGATGAACAAAATCTGCTGTAATACGGGTGGTCATATGATTGTTTTACAAGATGAAAATTAACCAGTAACAACCTCTACAGCACGCTAAATAAACAGACCTTGTCTCCTGCCAGATGCTTACTATGCAGATGAGAGAACACAACTTCCCCTGGGTGGAACATTAATTAATCCCTTGCAGCAGAAGCTGGTACTCATATGTACAGCTGATTCGACTGGAGCGTTAAGTACGGCAATACAACTTACCACACATAAATCACTGTATCTTTTTATAAGTGCTGAGCATCCAAAACATTACTGGTACCTCTTCACTGAAGCGTAAATTGTCTTGCTCAAGGACACAGCAGAGGGGTCAAAACTCATGACGTCTAGATTAGACATGCTATACTGAAGCAACTCAACTGTTACAAGATGTACAGTACATACTTCTGTACCATAGTAACTGGAAGTAAACTGAAAGTATGTACATCTCGTAACATCATCCACTGTGTGACAACTTCAATGAGCAAAAGACATACCATATCAACTTACCGTATGTTGTTCAAACAACATTTTTGACTTACAGTACTTGCCCACAAAGAAAAACTATTTTTGTAAAAACTAGTTGTGAAAGTCAGAGTTTGATTTCTGGAACAGATGCAACCAGAGCCCTTCACACAAGCCAGAACTGTAGAAAGAAATATGGACTTGCCTCGCTAAACAGGCTTTAACTTTTTCTGTGATCATGTTCCCCGGTAAATCAAGGTAACATGCACCTGGTCGGCCATAAACGCTACATCTCACAGCCTATGGATAGAAAATATCATATGATTTCCATTCTGAGATGTTACTGACTATTAACAAAGGTTTACCATTTGACTATGAATGTTCTTTTCACTACAGCATCTCTTTATAGAAAATTGCTATTAACTGAGCAGTTTATAAATTGGATATATTAAGGAACTTAGAACAAGAGTCTCAAAAGGCATAAATACAAATTTTAGTTTTTGAATACCTTAAAATAATTCTTCAGCAGATTATTTTAAAAATAATTTTAATTTTAAAAACGTCTTAGAATACCAGTATATTTTGCTCTGGCTGTTCTGGAGAATTATTTTTTCTGTATTTTCACTTGACTAAACCAACAAAGGGTTTGTGACAGACAGATTGCAACACCAAGATCACTACTTAAACACTACTCTAACTTATAAAAGGTGTACCAGTTCTTTTTAAGTCCTTCAACTGAACAATGAGAGTCTAAAGTTTCTGTGATGGTTTGATGTCCCTGCCCACAGACTGTTTGAGCAAAGGTCTCTGAACTGTAGTCAACCCTATAACAGCAAGTCTGGAGATCAAAGCCACTGCACCTTGGGTTGGCAGTCAGAAGTTCAACTGATTAAGACAATCAAGCTCACATGAGTACTTTATCGTTATCACTTGCACCAGCCACTAAATCTATTCTTGCACAGAAAATTGTATAGAAGCCAACAAATCATTTCTCAAAAACAGATACTAAAACAGCAACTGATCACCAATAGGATTCATAAAATGTAACTGTGCAATTCTGAAATTGGTTTCGGCTCCATTAAACCCTAGACCAACTGTAGAACATTTTAGGCGGAACTGTCCACTAAGTTTTAATACTGTACTTAGTATGTGAATTACATGTATCAATAAAAAAGCAATGAAACTTTGACCTAGCTAAACTAGAAGGTTAAGGAAAACAATGCTATAATTAAATAAATAATCTTAAAAAACCAACTTTTCAACCTACTACATGTAGGTCATTATCAGGTCAAACTTAACTATAAATTTTATAGAAGCTGTCACATTTGAGGCTGAAATACCATTCAATAAAACCAAGAGAATTAATGTCAGTGGCATTATCCTACCTTCTCAACAAAGAAACCAATTTGCTCAATGCTGCTTGGTCTTGCTGAATACTTTGTGTAAGGTCTGGCAGCCTCAACCTGTGGAATGAAAGAACATTAACATTGAGGACATGGAAGGGGGTGGGGGGGGGGGGGGTCATCAAATTGACCTCCCCTAAGTTTTTCCGACCTAAAACTAAAAGTTTTAAATTAAAGCAATTGATTTGCACAGCTGATTTATCCCTGTACAGACCGGAAGCGGTAGCACAGACCGGAAGTGAGCACAGCCTGGGAAAGGAACTGGTAACTAGTCACATGATTTCCATGAGGTTGCTTCGCGCCAAAGGAAAAATAATTTTTGACAGACAGTTTGTATTGTCAGTATTTCTCGACTTTGTCTTCAGTTTTTTGAGGGAATTAATATCTGATCAACCGTTAAAACCCCAACAGAATTGTAAGTATTTGTGATCGAAAGAACTTTGAACTGATTATTGGACAAGAACTGATTTAGAAACATTGTTATTTTTCAGTTTGACTCTACTCTACTGTGTGTATACTTCACATGTTCACAATTGACTCGTTGTTTCTGGTAGAAGGGTAGCCAAGTTGGCATGAAAGTCTGCGTAGATTCAACAATTGTTGTGCACAGCATAAATACATGAGTACTGAGGAATTTCGGGTTGTAACTGGTGTTTGATTCCCTCTTGATGGACTTCAATCTTTCCCCCTACACGAGGAGCAAATTAGCAATCAAAATGAAATTTGCAGTATTATGAACACATTCTTTTGATGTTAATTAGATTATGTCATCACTTATAATTTCCATAAAATTTATTATGCAAATTTAGATTTGAATCAAAAAATGTATATTCTTCTTTTCCATTTTATTCTTGATTATTTTTCCTATTTGAGACTGTAAATACATGAGTGCTACTTATTTCAATAAAATTTGCTGTAATTTTCCAAGATGGCGGCCAAGATGGCAGATTTGGTTGAAGCGATTGTTGCCATAGCAAAAGTTATTAATTAAAACTTGATTTTTGTTATGGAAAGTAATTAGCTACATGTAACCCAAACCTGTTAACATGCCAAAGCGCAATCTTTTATGTGATATAACCATATGGAAAATCTATTGGAAGCAGGTCCAATTATTTCCCTCCCCCCCCCATTAGGTTAGTTTATTATTTAAAATTCCTTGTTCATCTGAGGGTTAACTCAGATGTTATATTTAAATTAGCTACAGTAAGATCTAAAGGGCATCTCCTTCCTCCCTTTTACCCCCCCCCAGAAAAAATACCAGATTTCCAAGTTTAGAACATTGAACTTTTTCCCAAGACACCCGTTAAAATAATAACAGATTAATAACCAATTGTCAACCCCTAAAAACATGAACAGCACTCTGTCCACCATGGGTATCTACATGCATGACATCTTATGGTAGTAACATAGCAGCTACCTGGGGTCACTCTTAAAAGGGATCTATACTTTCCTGATCTGTGTCACACGAACCAACACTAACCAATGTAAATAAGGAAGTATAAGGTATATTCATGACTGTACAGTATTTACAGTAAACAACAGCTCACTTGGGGCTAATCTTGAATTGCATCCATACTTTTCTGATCTTTGTCACATAACTTACCCCAAACCAACAAGTGACTACCCCCCCCCTATCCC
>JANSTQ010138453.1:0-13234 GCA_026167885.1 Bergia puertoricense
CCACACTTGCACTTTAATGGCTTTCTATCAATTCCTTTTGAGCATAAAAATAGAATTCCTATATAGTAAAAGTCCTCAGAAATCATTGTAAATACGAACAAGCATCCCACACTTGCACTTTAATGGCTTTTTATTAATTCCCTTTGAGCATAAAAATAGAATTCTTATATAGTAAAAGTCCTCTGAAATCATTGTAAGTGTGAACAAGCATCCCACACTTGCACTTTAATGGCTTTCTATTAATTCCCTTCGAGCAAAGTTTGAATGTAGTTTACATATGAATTGTTTGAACTGAGATCATTGTTGGTGGAACATGATTTAATTACCCAGCACTTTTGCAATCGAGTTTTGGTGCTGTTTTTACAATTGGTGTCCATTTGAACTTCTATCACACAGATACTTAACAAAATCAGAAATATTGTATGGAGTTCTTCGAAATAAGACAATAGAGGTCACTTTAAACCGCATTATCTTAATAGCCAAATATCATATTTACTGTAATTTCATTGAAAATACTTCCACTAATTTTTCAGTTTTTATTTCACTACTTAAAGATAAAATTAACACTGAAAAATATATTACTAATACCTCTCACGATGAGGACATCTTTAAGAGAAAATAGGGCAAACTCATTAACATTTTTTAGAAGTTAGAGTGAAACTTGTGATCTACAGCACAAACTAGAATATACTGCAATCAGTTTAAACACATCATTGTAACTAATCCTGTAAATAAAGCGCAAATAAATTAATTAATTAAAAAATATTTGATAATGTACTATTACTGAAGTACTTATGGGAAATGATAATTATTACAAGTAATTCACTTAGCTCTGATGAAATAATTCCTTGATATTCCTCTAGCCATGATGCACTATGTTTGATAGCTGGTCCAGATTCCTCAGTTTGTAAATACGAGAATCATCAGATTCTCATAAAAGAACCACTCTGTTCTTCACCCAACAACACTTCCACTCGTTTGCGTTCTTGAATTGCTTTCCCTCATAGCACAGGGTTTGCTGTCACGGGGATAGATATTCGAAGATCTTGATATCTTTCACCGACATGGCCGAGTCAAACCCGATTTCGTCTGGAGTCACACCCAACACAAATTTCTTCTTCGCCAGATCCTTATTCTTCGCTAGCCTCTGTTCAAATCTACAGATGATTGCATTGGGTTTGTTTGAAGGGCTGCGTGATGGCACTCGATTTGCAATATTGATGTCATGAAGTGTGACACCATCAGCACAGATTGCTGTGAAGAGCTTCAGGCAAACATTGGCTGTCTCTTCTGCAGATTCGTTCGTTGCGAGACTTGGCATGCCAGTTATCTTTAAGTTGTGCTGATAAGAGTATTCTTCGGCGTGGTGTTCATATGCTGAAATCTCCTCACATCATACAGAGATCTTTGCAAGTCTGGAATTTATCTCAGCAAGTTCTTGAACAGTCTTATTCTGCAATGATACCATGTCATCACATTGGTTGCTGACAAATTCAAGGGTTTTTGCTTCATCACCAGATTTTATTGAACTCTCCAGTTGCTGATTTTTCTCTTGGTATTTCAGAATGTCTACCTCTACTTGTAGCATTTTGTTTTCTTTCCATAATGCTTTGGTTTGTGTATTTCTTCCAGTCATATTTGAATTCTTCGGGAGCAGCAGATACTTGTGTCCATTCTGCTCGATGGAGTGCTGAGGTTTTAGTTATTAAAAGATTTTTGGAACAAACAAGTGTTTTATTACTTTGTATAACATTCTTTGTGATGAAATGCGCTATTTGAAGTAAATAAATAATAGGCACATTTTTATTAATATTCAAACAGTTCTTCTTATTTTCCAGCTTTTTCCGACAGCATGTGCTGGATGTCTGACAATGATACTGATCTAGGACAATTTATTAGTTCTTTATTATCTGTCTAGTTGTAAAGCTTTTTCAAAGATATCACAGTCACCGAGTGTAGTCACGATAGCTTCAACCACTGTTTTATGCACACATTCAGAGATTCATAAGCATTGTGGAAAACATTTCTATGCCATATGTAATAGCAAAACTGACAAATAACCAGCTACTGGTATTATGAAACATGAAGGAATTAAATAAGTCAGTGCAGACAAAAATAATATGGAGAACAACTAAATCCACCTTTATGTTGGGAAAAGTTCAAAGGCCTTGTTTCGTTTGCTGTTGTCTAAATGTGTAACTTCAACATCCTCGACATAGCATCGTTGTTTTCTCACCTTTGCTCAAGCTGTTTGACTTCAGTACATCTGGTCTGATATTCACAGTTCTCAACTGACTGGTCATTTGAATAGCATTGGTGTTCATTTGTGTATATCGTGATTGTTTTCATGGCTTTCATTGCTTTCATTGGCTTCAATATGAATTCATGGACCAACCCATTCCAAAACCACTCAAGGACATCATTTAGTTTGGGTCTACCATGAATGGCATGTGCATTTGTAAGTAGTGTGAGTGTACCAACAGAAAAACTAATTATAATTGCAGGCCACATGTCTGCAAAACTCCAATGAAAAAAATTTAAATGCTTTTGACAATGTTTTCACCAAAAGTCAGACGCTCACAGAAGAAACACATCATGCTTCCTGCTGACTTCAGTCAGGTTGTCATGTTGTTGAGTTCCAGGCCAATCATAACGTACGAATCGATATTAGGAAATCTTGTGCAAGAATTCAATTTTCTTTAGGAGAAAACAGAAAACAGAAAAAAAACCAAACATATTTTAAGACTGGCTTGCCACAGGCAACCCAGTCATTACATGTGTCCAAACAGACCTGGTCAGGTGCAGGAGAATTTCTGTACTCAAAAGAGGAGGGCCACCAGTTTTTTTTAAAACAGTTTGAAAGACAATCTTGTCAACTTTTTATCGGTTTTGGAAGGTTTTAAAGGTGTGTCCTTTTCTATGCTCTGTTATTTGTATCTACAATAATTTGAAATTATAGTAATGAAAGTAATAAATACAGAGTTAAAAGCAGACTAGCAAAATCTCTTCTCAATATGGATTATTGATTCTTCAATTTTCATTAATAACAGTAAACCAAACTTGTCACCTGTTACCTGTTACCTATCTTCTGCACGCCTGGTGGCACATAAGGCCTCCACATAGTTCCTCTATTTCTAAACTAATTATAATTGCAGGCCTCCACATAGTTCCTCTATTTCTAAACTAATTATAATTGCAGACCTCTATTTCTTCCTGTCTGCTGCAGTGACTCATGTTTCATCCCATGAGCTCCACCCCGCTTCTCCCCTCCCTTTCTCCACTGTACATCTGCAAGTTGTTTTTGGTTGTCCCCCTTTCCTTTTCCCCTCCGGTGCCCATGTTATCCCTTATGTTGCTATGGTTGTTTCTATCTTGTCTTAGGATGTGGCCAATCATCTTCCATCTTCACCATCTCACTTCCACACTCAGTGGCTTCATATCTGCATTCTCGTGTAATTCTTCAGTAGTCACATGCTCTTCCAAGCAGATTCGTAGGATTTGTCTGAGGCAGTTGTTCTGAAAGACATCTACTACCTTGTTGTCTCCTTTGTTCATTTTCCAGGTTTCACAGCCATATAAAATGTCTGGCACAACTAGTGTCTTGAACAACTTCAGTTTCGATCTTCTTGTTATGTTGTTGGATTTTCGGGTCTTCTTCAGTCTCACAAAAGCACCTCTGGCTTTTGATAGACAGTGCTTTAAGTCTTTTGTACTACCTCCTTCTTTACAGATTGTAGCACCCAGGTAGGTAAACTCCTCAACATCCTCTATATACTGTCTGTCGATGGTTACTCTGTCTTGGTTTTTTGAGTTCATTCTCATCATCTTGGTCTTCTGTACACTAATCTTCATCCTTACTTGTCTGGCTTCTACATTCAGTTTGCTTGTCTTGTCCTTCATCTGTTGTTTGGTGGAAGAGAGCAGTACTATATATATATCATCTGCAAAGTCTAGATCATCAAGCTCAGATGTGAATTTCCATCTGACACCATTTTTGCCATTTGCAACTGTTCTTCTCATCACCTTATCCAACACAATGAAGAACAAGAATTCTGACATGTTGCAACCTTTTTTTGACTTTGGTCTTAATGTCGAATCACTCAGACATGTTTTCTCCTTGATCATTGACTGCACATTGGAAGCCATCATGAAATAATTTGACCATCCTCATGATTTTCTCTGGTATCCCATATTTCCTCATGATTATCCACAGACTGTCACCATGGATCAAATCAAAGGATTTCTCAAAGTCTATGAAGCCTAGATATAGTGTCACTTGCCACACATCCACTTGTTCAATGATGTTTCGTAGGACTTACAAAAACTTGATCTGTTCTTCCTTTTCCTCTTCTATAATCCACCTGTTCCTTTCTCAACCTCTTATCCACTCCGTTTTGCACTCGGTCAATGATTATCCTGCCAAGTATTTTATCTACAATGGAAAGGAGAGTTATTCCAGGATCTCTAGAATTGAGATTTCCTTTCTTCACCAGTTTGATAATCAGTCCCTGCTTCCACCTGGTTGGAATCTTCTCATGCTTCCATACTTTCTTCATTAACTGGTGGATTTTCTTTGCAGAGAACTCTGCATCTGCTTTCAACAACTCAGCTGTAATGGAGCCAATTCCTGGCGATTTTTCATTTTTCAATCTTCCTATGGCTGCTTTTACTTCTGTCGTTGGTTCATTAGTTGTGATCTCTTCAGTCATGTCAACAAATTCAAAACCGTTCTCCTCGTCAATAGTTATTGGATTCGCTGGCTCTTCTCTATTAAGAATTTCCTTGAAGTGCTCAGTCCATCTTGCTTGTACTTTTTCTTTGCTGCTTAGGAGGTTCCCATCCTTATCCAGAACAGCAACACTCCTCCTTCGTCTTTCATTGCATAGAGTCTTTGTTAGCCTGTATAGTGTTCTCATATGTTGGTTCCTTGCAGCATCTTCTGCCTCTTTTGCAATGTCATCCATCCATTTCTTTTTATCTGACCTTATGCTTGCTTTCACTTCTCTCTTTTTGTGGGCACACTTCCTTCTAAGCTGTCTTTTTACCCTTTCTGAGCGAGTTGCCAGTATCTTCTTATTGATTTCCTCTCTCTCTTCTAAAAGCCTCCAGGAAAGATCACTGATCCATGGTTTCTTCTTTTTCTGGGGTCTGCCAAGCACTGTCTCTGCCACCTCTGTATATGCCTTTTCCATCACCTTAAAGTCTTGCTCTGTGTCTTCTCCTTCAACATGTTCTGTTCCTTCCTCTTCCAGCATCTGGTACCTGTTCTTCAGGGCAATGGTAAAAGTATTCCTGGTGTCTTCATCTTTCAGCTTTGCAGTATCATACCTTGTCTTTCTCCTTCGTCTCGTTTCTAAGCCTTAATTTGAATTTCATACACACAAGGTAATGATCACTTCCGATGTCAGCCTACATGTACCTGAATACTTGGGTGTCTTTCACTGAATTCCTGAATCTTCTGCTAATGAGAATATGATCTATCTGACTTTTGGTTGTACCATCCAGTGATGTCCATGTTGCCTTGTGTATTGTTTTATGTTGGAATAGTGTTCCAGTTATCACTAGCTCATTCATATCACTCAAATCGCACAGCCTTCTGCCATTATCATTCCGCTGTTCCAAGCCATGTTTGCCCATTACTCTTTCATAGTTGTGGTTGTCATCACCAACCCTTGCACTCATGTCACCAGTGACTATGAGCATGTCATGTGTGTTGCAGCCATTCAGTATGCCTGCAGGCTCATGTAGAATTTGTCCTTCACCTGTTCATCAGTGTTTTCAGTGGGTGCATAAATGCACACTGCCGTCAGTATGATGTGCTTAGAATAAAATCTCACTTTAATTATCCTTTTACTGATCAGGCTCCAATCCATCAGGGCTCTTGCTGCACTCTTCGACATCAGTATACCTACCCCTTCTCTATGAATGTCATCTTCTCTTCCTGAGTAGATTATGGTCTCGTCCCCCAGGAGCTGTAGTTTCCCTTGTCCGGTCCAGTGAGTCTCACTGATGCCCATTATATTTATGTCTCTCTTAAGCATCTCTCTTGCTGCTTGTGCAATATTGCTGCTTTGGTACAGTGTTCTTACATTCCAGTTTCTGATCTTGGTGGTATTCTTCAGGTGTAGAAGTGGCTTATTCGACCTGAGGGTGTCCTGCTGGCTTTGGCCCTCCTGCGTCATGGGCTGTCCATTGCTACATGTAGGATGAGTGGCCACTGCCTATCCAAAATTCAATAGGTTTCCTCTGCTTCTGGTTTCTGTAATATAGGCTTTCTTTACGGGAGCGGGTTATAAGCCCTCTGCCCAACCCCCAAACTGGAGGTCCAGGGGATCACTCTTTGTCTGGTCCCCACCCTTCGACCTGTTTGGTATGGGTGTCCCTGCCAGGAGCCTTAAGACTCCAGCCAACATAGCTCTAGAGCTTACTAGAACACACAAGCCGATCCACCAAATTTGTATGCGTGATTAAAAACAAAGCCAAATAACAATGAGCAGGCTCATTAAGGTTTTCAAGGCAAGGTTTGCCTACACGTAGCTCAGACCTACTGGTACGTTCACAGATGATATTACATGTACATAGCATTGTAAATAAACAAACTGCAAGTGTTAAAAACAGTTTTACAGTATTTCATGAATGAGCGTGAGTGTGCAAAATTTATAACTTCAAAAACTTTCTTCATTTTAATTATGCACAAAAAGATATGAACTTTTGAAAAATTTTGGGAAATTTTCAGAAAACCTCAAGTTTGGAAATCTTCAGAAAATTTTCAGATACTTCCAGAGTTACCAAAAAGGATTTTTGAAAGCTCAGCTTTTAATTCAGAAAGTTTTCCTTGACTGTAGCCGAACAGCACAACATCATGAACTGAATGGAAAGCTGTATACTTTACTGATCAATAGAGCTATCAGAGCCATCACTCATCTGTGAACTATTAAAGAACCACATAAGAACCGTAAAACTTTGTCAGCATTCTATAGAACAAGACCGAAAATATTTGGAAACTAAACACTTTTGAAGCAAAGAAAATTTACTCTTGAAAAAAATCAAATGTTCATGGCTTCCCGTGTGACATGAGTGGCAGGAAAAATACAAGATTCTGGGCCAAGTTCGGCCACACTGACGTCCTCCATTCTTGCAATTAAACTTAGCACCACACAGGCAGCTGTTTTGGCCACCCCCCCTCCCTCCTAGCACAAATAACGAGTTGATTATAAATCTCTGTTCCTGCTAGCTCACCAGGGTGTTTCTTTTCCTGTTACTGCCGTAGGTACATCAGAAATCATCTGCATGCAATGTTTGCTGGGGCCTGGGATCCAAGATCAATCCAACCCTTACCAGTTGACATTCCCATGCCGCCACAGATACAAGGTATCTTGATTGTTTGACCATCCATCATAGGTTTTGGTGGTACCTTATTTTTTTCAAATTTAAGGTGGAAATCCCACTGACAGATTTTTTTTGGAAATGTTGTCTTTGTTGTGCCAACACCTTTAACTAAATGAAAATGAGGACCTTAATACTCAGTTTGTGTAAAATGTGTTAAATGCTAGAAAGAGGGTGTAATTGAGATCCTGTGAAATTGCCATGGAAAAAAAGATGGCAGCAGCAATATATACATTAAGGGTTGATAAGCTGAAAAATTGTTCTAACGCTAGCTAACAACATCTGGCGGCAACCTGTTATGAAACAACTACAACTAATAAAAATTAATTCGTTGTCATAGAAAAGTAAAAAAAAAGTGAGAGCCAATTTACATCTTATAAATTTAAACAAAAATCATGGCCATTGTTTTTATTCAACCAGTCCTGTAGTTTACAGATTGAACTTTTTCCCAATAGATCAAATGTCAGGGGTTGGAATAAACCTTAGTTTTAAGAGAAAGTAACAACTGAGACTTGCGTTGTTCTTTATTCATCAGTTTTACCAATATTACTTTGTTTATACATGTACTTCATTAGAAGTCATTGAATTAATCCTGTCATAATCTGTAACATGTATCTGATCAAGTCACAAGTATGATCAGACACAAACATGATTTTCAAATATTCTTGTTGCAGTTGAAGAGTCGATAAAAATAGTGTCCAAAGCAAAGAAACCTGTTATTCTTCTGGGAAGCCAAGCCACTTTACCTCCAGTAACAACAGAGAAGTTGAGAGCTTCACTGGAAGTGAGTTTCTGCAAAAAATTAATTATAATATGTACATACTGCCCAGAATTACAGTATGTGTATGGTTTGTAGAATCTTGTGAAGGTCTTAAATTTTTGCTGTTGCCTTTAAAAGTCCTTGAATTTGAATATGGTCCTTGAAAAGTACAGTACTTGATTTTCTTTATTTGGTCTTAAAAAGTCCTTGAAATTAGCAACTTGTGTACGATTTCTATGAACAATATTCATTATTGCGATATCTGTATTCCAGATCAGTAAATGCAAGCCATCAAATAGCCAGTGACCGTTGTTGTTTTACAAAATGTTATTAGAGACTAATGCCATGGTCTCATCAACCAAGGCTGAACCATCTAAAAATTCTATCAAATGATTTGTTTGAGCACTTGTTTTATGTATGAGGTTTACTGAACAAAATTTACTCCTTGAAAGCTTTTTTGTCCTTGAAAATTCCATGAAAAGTCCTTGAATTTATTTGTCTGAAGTTGTACAAACCATGTACTATGTAAACTGCATGCCACTGAGAATTTTGAGATGTAAAGAAATTCCCAGTCATGTTTTCTCTGAACCCCATAAGAAGTTTGCTGGGTTTTTTTGTTCACCAGTCTCTTGGCATACCATGCTTCCTTGGTGGGATGGCCAGAGGCATGCTGGGAAGGAATAGTCCCTTACACATCAGACAACATAGGAGAGATGCACTTCAAGAGGCAGATGCTGTTATTTTAGCAGGTACTAGTTTGTTTGCTGTTTGTTTTATTTTTCAGTTTCACACTTCTGAGAGTTTTGACTATTTTTGTTCAGTGACTTTGTTTACCAATACTAGAATTGTGTAGGCTTGTGTGATGGATTGTCTTAAATATTTGAAGGCAGTAATCTGAGCGAATGGCATGGCATTTACTAAAACATGATGGTGTAGTTCAATTGTATTAACCCCAAGGCATACAATCGTGTATGTCATTCACTTAATGTCTGAATTGAATGTGACAATGAATAACACAACATTTTTTGGTTCTCAGGAGGTTTTTACTTTTACAATTAAATTGTTGAATTAATTAAAACTTTCTAAATTAATTTTTTTCAATTTTATGGACAGTTCACTATTTATATTATATCATCTCTTCAATATTCCTTGTTATTAATTTTATGAAATTATTCACCAAACAGTTCTTCAGTGTGCATACCAGAGACTTACTTGAGACAATCATTTTCTTCTTCGAAAGGAACTGTGTGTGATTTTAGGTTGTCATATGGTAGAGTGTTAAGCAAAAAGTCACAGATTATTGCTGTGAACAGGAACAAAGATCAGTTGTTTAAGGTAAGAGAGACAAGAAATTTAGTGTCCCCGATTTGACAATAGAGACCTTTAAATCTGAGGACGGGTATGAGTACAAGATTCTGCATGTCCACACACTTACATTAGCAAACTTGTCAATGAGAGGATGACTTTTACAAGGGGACAGCTATTCTGCAAGTTGCCTTTTTTTATTTCTTTTTTATTTTTAATTTATCATTTTTTTATTATTTTTAATTTAATATAATTTTTTTATTTTTTATAAAAGACTTGTGAACAGCAAAAGGGAGACTTGTTGGGTAGTTGTATAAATTTTTAAAATTTTTCCTATGCATTTCATTTCTTCTGAGACTTCATCAGGCACTGACCATGTGGCCCCAAAAACATTCGGCCAATTTACCGCACAATAATGTAATACAGACGTTTGTATGTTAATGCCTTTTCAGCATATTTTCTGCTGCTTGTAGTTGGATGTTAAATCAAACTCCCTGATGAAGTCTCAGAAGAGACGAAACACGTAGGAGAATAAAATAGTCTATACAACTAGTAATTTCAGAGCAGAATGAATTGCACTTTTTTTAGCATTTTCAAACTGTTTAATTGTATATTTGTGTGAAAAGACCAAAACAATATGAAACTGACTCTACATTTGGATGACTTTTTTTGAAAATGGAGAAAATAACATTTGTTTTCAAACAAGATCAGATGTATAGTCAGGGCCAAAAAATAATCACCCAGATACATGGGTCTCATTTGTCACGCGTGTTGAACCAAGGCAACAATATATTTTTTTTTTCAACCTAAAAATTAAAAAATAGTAATTATAGTAAACTATAAAATGAGCCGGGAAATTTTTAGGCCTTGAACATTTTCTTTGAATCAAATTTGTTATTTTAATCATAACTCACAACTTGCAACTTGCAACTTGCAACTTACACACTCGCAACTTGCAGACTTGCAACTTGCAGGTTAGACAACCTCCTTTTATGAGAAATCTCGTACTTTCTGCAACAAGTTTGCTAATGCAAAAGTGTGTGCACATAAAATCTTGTACAGTACTTGGCCTTGGATTTAAGGTCTCTGATGTCCAACCTTGCATTGAGGGGTTTCAAAAACTCAAACCCCTTTAAAAAGATTCTGGGCATTGTATTTCACAAAACTGGTTCAAAAAGTACAATGTTGAACTTTGATAATTATAATGACTAAAAATCTATCATAATTATAGATTATTATTAGTATTAGTATTATCATTATTATTTCTTCTTTCACACTTTTATTATTTTTATTCTTTCTCTTCCTCGTCTTCTTCTTATTATTATTATTATTATTATTATTATTATTATTATCATTATTATTAATTATTGTTATCAATTGTTATTAGATTAAAATGAAGAAACTCCAAAAATTAGTTCCAAACTTTTCTTAGTGGTATTTGGTTGTACCAGACCATAAATGACCTAATAAAAATTTCTAAAAATTAATATAATATTTTTCTCCAATCAACTGAAAGTTTCTGTAGATGTTAGTCATTTACATGATTGTATCTGTTTGTTTTTGTCAACAAAGAAGGATATGAACTATACACAGAAATTTAATTATTTTGTTATCAAGTGAAACAAACATGAGTTCAAAAGGTTTATCAGTTAACACTGGAAGACTGGTTTTAAAAAAATTGAATGTTTTTTTCTGCGAAAGAGCAGGCTCTGATGAAGTTCCAGTGTTCAAAATATCGGCAACTTTATACCTAACTTCAGGGCAAAAAGCACACTAGATCAACCCTTGATGATCAAAACAAATATTTTCCAGTAAAGAAACTTACAACTGGCATTTTACAGTGTACTTGTGAATTATTTCATTTCCAGTCTCATGTTTATTTGTTGCCTATTTCAGAACTCAGATATGTTTTGGAAGGCATCTGTTGCTATACAAGGTAAATTATGTGTACTCACGAAGAGTGCTTTTTACTTAATGGTGACATTAATAGTCAGTTGTGTATGTCCTCCCATACTCTCTCTAGCTTCTTATCACCCCATTCATCAATTCTACCTTGTGTGTTCTTTGACTGTCAGTGGGAATGACTTTTTCAGCGGATCGTTGAACATGACCAAATGCATTTGGTTATACCAAAGGAAACCCCCAGCTGACTGTGAGGTCAATTGGTAATAACTATATGTATAACTTAAAGAGACAGTAGCATTGTATGAGTGCAATCTTGCTATACATTGTAGCTTGGCAAAACAGGTTAAATGTAATTATGTACATAAAAATCACAACTGCTACAAATATTCAAGCACAGTTCTGCCTCAGAAGTACTGTCATTAGCTTAATTTCAGGGACAATGAAATGGATTGCAGATGTGAATAAATCTAAATCTATGAAATTCTTGTCCCAAGCTAAGTAGCACATGTCTGCACTTATCTTCAGTTTCTGTAGTGTTAAGTGGATAAGTCTGTGGTTCCCCTGGACAGGACACTAATCCATTACAGAGTAGCCCCCAGCCATAGCTAGTATTCATTTATACGGTACAGTATGCTCACTGCTTGACCTCAGCCTGAAGTGTATTCTGGGTGTTTTTCAGCCTCAGTATTCTTAACCCTATTCAGACTGGGGAGGTGGGGGGTGCAACACACCCCCTGGGCCTTTAAAAATTTATAACTTTAAAACTATTCAAGATAAACGGCCCAATTTTTAGGAGTTTTCCTCAAATTTATATGGGAATCTAGTCATATTGCTAATTTTTTGTTTATGGGGTGGGATGTTGCCATGGTAACCACATTCTGATTGGCTGTTTTTGTCAAATTTGGCCATTTGATTTGCCATCTCGTAATGCTTTGTCACGTTTCACAGTGTCAAATAAATGTATTTTATAAGGTCAACCACTTCTATACATAGCAAAAAAGAGTTCAGATCAATTAGGATAATTTATGATGTCACTATATTGTGCAATAGTGTTGTTACACAAAACCCAAGATGGCGGACCGATGACGTCTTTATGACGTCATGAGTAGTACTTTTGTTTTAAATGTTTTTTTAAATTGTTTTTTTGTTCATGCAAGTTGTTTTAGACATCCATCTTTGCAGAAACTTTAAAATTATTGCAATTGACAAATTTTTCCACGAGGTCCTCTCCCTCACCCCCTCAGTAAGCAAATGACAACTTCAAACCGTATTGTTTCTCATTAAATTATAATTGTGCGTTCGGGTTTTTGTAATTAGGTTGCAATTACATTGTTTTCAAATGCAAAATTTCAAAGAAACACAAGAAAGATAAAATTTTGGAGAAACACGGTTTTTAAGGAAATGATGTTATTATGATGTCATAGTGATGCCATGAACAAAACGTAATTATGGGAAACTAATTAGTTTTCAAAGATCTATCTACCTGCCAAGTTTCATAGCAAAAGCTTTTATAGATTTAGAGTTAAGGGGGGGATGCAATGGCCCCCCAGTCCCAGTAACACCTAAAAAGCCCAGTCTGAATAGGGTTAATGATAGGTGTTTAACACAAAAGAGATTATGTGGTTCTTTGTTGTACAAACCATCAACCTCAACTCTGACTTTCAAGTTGAATCTGCCTCCTTACTTTAATTTATTCCAAATAATATTTATTTATTATCCCAAATTCGATCTTTGATCTTTGTCTATCTTACCAAATTTCCTCGAGTATTAGTATTATTTAGTATTAAATGCTGTACTATATTTTGCCATGTATAAGTCGACCCCCCCCCCCCCCTTTTGTAACCAGAAAATAAGAACTTTTTGAATTTCCATGTATAT